>PITA01003875.1:0-131521 GCA_004023965.1 Spilogale gracilis
TTTTTTTTTTTTAAGATTTTATTTATTTGACAGAGAGAAACACAGCCAGAGAGGGAACACAAGCAGGGGGAGCGAGAGAGGGAGAAGCAGGCTTCCCGCGGAGCAGGGAGCCCGATGCGGGACTCGATCCCGGATCTCCGGGATCATGCCCTGAGCCGAAGGCAGTTGCTTAACCAACTGAGCCACCCAGGCGTCCCTACTTTTTGTTTTAAAAAGATTTTATTTATTGGGTGCCTGGGTGGCTCAGTGGGTTAAAGCCTCTGCCTTCAGCTCAGGTCATGATCTCAGGGTCCTGGGATTGAGGCCCGCATTGGGCTCTCTGCAAGGCAGGAAGCCTGCTTCCTCCTCCCTCTCTGCCTACCTCTCTGCCTGCCTGTGATCTCTCTCTGTGTCAAATAAATAAATAAAATCTTAAAAAATATATATTTTATTTATTTGTCAGAGAGAGCGCACAAGCAGGCAGAGTGGCAGGCAGAGGCAAAGAGAGAAGCAGGATCCTGGCTGAATGGGGAACCCAATGGGAGACTCGATTCCAGGACCCTGGGATCATAACTTGAGCAGAAGGCAGCCATTTAACTGACTGAGCAACTCAGGAGTCCCTGTAGAGATTACTTAAAAAAAAAAAAAAAAGTGCCTCCTTAAGTCTCTAGCCCATTTACAGTTGGATAGTCAGCCTTTTTCTTTTTGCTCTGTAGGGATTTTTTTTTAAAGATTTTATTTATTCACTTGACAGAGAGAGAGACATCACAAGTAGGCAGAGAGACAGGCAGAGAGAGAGGAGGAAGCCGACTTCCCGTTGAGCAGAGAGCCCAACCCAGGCCTGGATCCCATGACCCTGAGAACATGACCCTGAGATCATGACCCTGAGATCACGACCTGAGTCAAAGGCAGAGGCTTTAACGCACTGAGCCACCCAACTGCCCAGGGATTTTTAATATATTCTTGAGATAAGCCCTTTTGATTATATGCATCCTGAATATGTTCTCCCAGCCTGTGAATTTGTCTTTTTCATTCAGTTGGTGTCTTGGGATAATAGATGTTCTTAATTTTATGTAGTACAGTCTTTTCCTTTAGAGTTCATCCTGTTTTTTCTTTAAGCTGTATTTCCTTATTGCAGATTCATGAATATATTCCCCTATATTCTTCTTTTTCTATTTTCGCTCTCTTTTCTTTGTCCAGAGGTATGGAATTCTGAGTCATTTCTTCAGATCTATTTTTCTTTTTTTTTTAAAGAATTACATTCTTTTATTTATTTATTTATTTATTTATTTATTTATTTATTTATTTGACAGAGAGAGAGAGAGAGAGAGAGAGAGAGAGAGAGAGATATCACAAGTAGGCAGAGAGAGAGAGGAGGAAGCAGGCTCCCCGCTGAGCAGAGAGCCCGATGCAGGCCTGGATCCCAGGACCCTGAGATCATGACCTGAGCTGAAGGCAGAGGCTTTAACCCACTGAGTCACCCAGGCGCCCCAGATGTATTTTTCAATTTTCCTTTTCTGTTTTCTACAGTTTCTAATCATCCTCTGGGTTTCTAATTAAAATTATATTTTTAATTTTTATAAATTATTCCCCCCTCCCCAGTTTTGCCTTGTCATTTTTAGCTTCTTGGTCCTGCATTGTCTTTTTAAAATCTTCAGTATTTTACAGGGCACCTGGGTGGCTCTGTCTTTAAGCATCTGCCTTTGGCTCAGGTCATGATCCCAGAGTTCCATGATCGAGCCCCACGTCAGGCTCTCTGCTCGGCGGGAAGCCTGCTTCTCCCTCTCTAGCTGTGTTTCTCTGTCAAATAAATAAATGAAATCTTTAAAAAGTAAAAAAATATATAAAACATATGTAACATGTTTAATGCATACTGTATCTGCAGTCATTGCCAGGGGGATAATACAGTTCAGTGTTTCCACTATCGTTTGTTTGTGGTGGCTTATGATTCTTTCAGATTTTCATCACTGTTTGCTCTGAACTCCGGTTTGTTAGAATTTGGGGCGCCTGGGTGGCTCAGTTGTTAAGCGTCTGCCTTTGACTCAGGTCTTGATCCCGGAGTCCTGGGATCGAGCCCCACATCAGGCTCCCTGCTCTGTGGGAGGCCTGCTTCTCCCTCTCTCACTCCCCCTCCTTGTGTTCCCCCTCTAACTGTGTTTCTCTCTGTCAATAAAATCTGTGAATAAAATCTTTAAAACAAACAAACAAAAAAGCTTGTTAGAATTTTATTCAAGGGAATCCTTCAAAGCCTAGATTTAAAGTATATTCTCCCAGAGAGGAATTATACTTGCTTGTGCCTAGAAAAGACTACTAAGGGCACCTGGGTGGCTCAGTGGGTTAAAGCCTCTGCCTTTGGCCCAGGTCATTTTGTATGGGTCCCAGGCTTTGTCTCTTGCACCCATATTTGGCCTGTTAAATCCCTGGCTTGGGGCACCAGCAATCTGCACATACTGCCAAGGCAGTACTGGCCTCTCAGTGCTGGCTTACCATCTTGGTTTTACGGTTTCTTATCCCTTCTCTTGTTTCTTTCCCCTACTTTTCCATTGACCCGATAATGAATTTAAAAATGTTTTCTTGGGCGCCTGGGTGGCTCAGTGGGTTAAAGCCTCTGCCTTCGGCTCAGGTCATGATCTCAGGGTCCTGGGATCAAAGCCCACATCGGGCTCTCTGCTCAGCAGGGAGCCTGCTTCCTTCTCTCTGCCTCCCTTTCTGCCTACTTGTGATCTCTCTCACTCTCTGTCAAATAAATAAATAAAATCTTTTTAAAAAAAATATTTTGCTTATTTATTTGACAGGGAGAAACACAGCGAGAGAGGGAACACAAGCAGGGGGAGTGAGAGAGGGAGAAGCAGGCTTCCCGCCGAGCAGGGAGCCCAAGATGGGACTCGAACCCGGGTCTCCGGGATCATGACCTGAGCCGAAGGCAGTCGCTCAACCAACTGAGCCACCCAGGCGCCCCAATAAATAAAATCTTTAAAAAAAAAAGGTTTTCTTGGGGATGCCTGTGAGGCTCGGTCGGCTACGCATCTGCCTGCAGGTCCAGTCATGATCCCAGAGTCCTGCGATCAAGCCTCGCATCGGGCTCCCTGCCCACTGAGAACTTGCTTCTCCCTCTCCCTCAGTCTGCTGCCCTGCCTGCTCATGCTCTCTGTCTCTGTCAAATAAATAAATAAAATCTTAAAAAAAAAATTTTTTTTAGGGGCGCCTGGGTGTCTCAGTTGGTTAAGCGACTGCCTTCAGCTCAGGTCATGATCCCAGAGACCCGGGTTCGAGTCCCATCTTGGGCTCCCTGCTCGGCGGGAAGCCTGCTTCTCCCTCTCTCACTCCCCCTGCTTGTGCTCCCTCTCTTGCTGTGTTTCTCTCTGTCAAATAAATAAAATCTTTAAAAAAACTTTTTTAGAAGATTTTTTGAAGATCTTATTTATTTGAGGGGGGGAGGAGCAGAGGGGGAGAGAGAGAATCTCAAGCAGACTTCTGCTGAGCACAGAGCTTGATCCCACAACCCCGAGATTACAACCTCAGCCAAAACCAGGAGTTGGATGCTTAACCTACTGAGCCTCTCAGGCGTCCCTAAAAATCTGTTTTTAACGTTTTATCCATCATTTTGAGTGCTCTGCACCAGGAGGATTTCCCTGCATATCTAGTCCACCAGATTATCAGAAATAGAAATCCAATAATTTTCTTAGAAAACATGCCACTCATGTAGGGGTCCTACAAGGCAGGTAATTTCTACTTCAGAGTCAAGTTTGCTTTACAAACCTAAGATTTCTCTTTTCCTGTTGTTTCTTCATGTTTGTTTAGAGTGTCTCAGGAGAAACAGAGTTGCATAGTTGCCATAACTGAGCACAAATTGAATGAAAGCCCTGTGAGGATAGCTATTATTGTACTAGTTAATGAGATGATCATCCAGGACTGCATCAAGTTGGGGTAAAATAAAGACTATGGGAAACCTGATCAATTCCTTTAGATACCCTTCTGTCAAGATCAGAGTCACTTTCCTCCACAGTTTTGCAATTGGGGAGGAGGTGTTTCAAAATAACTGATTGTCCCTGACTTAGGATGTAAATTTAAGAGAAGGTTCTGGTAAAGCTGGAGGAGATAATTTCAACATAGATGCTTTGTCAATTTAGGGCTTTGTGGGAGCTTGCTTGACAGCTCTACCTCTGACCTGGTACAAAATCATCCTTGTGATAAGGTAATGAAAAAAAAAATCCTCCAGTAAAGGGAGTGTGCAGAAAGCCCCACCAATTTCTGTGTCATCTTAAGCCAAAAGAACACTTTTCTTCTTAAAAGGGCTTTAGGAGGACAGACATATAACAATAGACTTAGGATTTGTACCAGTTCGTTTCCGGGAGGCTGAGGAAGGCTCTGGCTTCTTTTAATATGCATGAGACCAGCCCCTTTCCGTTCTAGGTCTTAAATAAGCCTGGCATTAATAACACACATACCACTTCATCGACAGTGTTTCTAACAGCTGGTTTCTTGGAGCAATTTGCAATATCACATCTCTTCCACAAAGTGGCATTGCCTTTCAAAAAGGGCTGTCCCCTTCTTCCTCCTCCACTCCCTCCACAGCTCACACAGAACACAAACCCCATGGAAATCTATCAACCCTGCGTCCTGTACTCAGCCTGGGATTTCAAATACAGCCTAGGATTTCATAATTTTTTAGTAATACCATTTTTCCCCCATGTCGAGTTCCACCTTTCTTTTCTTTTTCTTTTAAGATTTTATCTATCTATCTCTCTATCTCCCTATCTAAGAGAGAGAGAGAAGAAAGCATAAGCATGAGCAGAGGTGAGGTGTAGAGGGAGAAGCAGACTCCCCCCTGAGCAGGGGCTCGATTCAGGGACTCCAGGATTATGACCTAAGCCAGAGCAGACAGTTAACTGACTGAACCACCTGGGCACCCTCAATGGCATTATTTTTTTTTCAATGGCATACTTTTTTTTTTTTTTAAAGATTTTATTTATTTGACAGAGAGAAACACAGCCAGAGAGGGAACACAAGCAAGGGGAGTGAGAGAGGGAGAAGCAGGCTTCCTGCCGAGCAGGGAGCCCGATGTGGGACTCGATCTCGGGTCTCCGGGATCATGTCCTGAGCCGAAGGCAGGTCCCTAACCAACTGAGCCACCCAGGCGTCCCACAATGGCATACTTTTAAAAAATATTTATTTATTTGACAGAACCACAGCTAGAGAGGGAACAGAAGCAGGGGGAGTGAGAAAAGGAGAAGCAGGCCTCCCGCAGAGCAGGGAGCCTGATGCAGGAATCGATCCCAGGTCTCTGGCATCATGACCTGAGTGAAAGGCAGACGCCCAACGACTGAGCCACCCAGGCACCCCATCAATGGCATATTTTTATATTTGTTGCCAAGATTGGTGAGACTGGTGGAAAGGGAGTCTCACTTCCTTGGCCCGGCGGTGGAGTAGTCTGACTGCGTTAGCGAGGCACACTGAGCTAGCCCTGCCTGTGAAGGAGGAGTTTTGCTGATTGGCACATCCCACATCTGGCGGTCCTCCCAGCACCGGGGTCCGTGGCTTCTTGTGTGCGATGGAGCGGTGCCCAGCAAGCTTGGCACTTGCCCACACTTCCGCGGTTACAGCTGAGCTTTGCTTCAACTTCTGGTTTATGTTACTGCACTTCTCAGCATATCAGACCTTGCAAGTTTTCTGTTCACTGGACAGTGATGCCTTATTTAAAATTTGCACCTTTTTTTTTTTTAAAGATTTTTTAAATTTATTTGACAGAGAGAAACACAGCCAGAGAGGGAACACAAGCAGGGGGTAGTGAGAGAGGGAGAAGCAGGCTTCCCGCCAAGCAGGGAGCCCGATGTGGGACTCGATCCCGGGTCTCCAGGATCATGACCTGAGCCGAAGGCAGTTGCCCAACCAACTGAGCTACCTGTACCTGGATTTGCACCAGGAGCTCCAAGGGCTCTGGTGCCCAGCGTGCAGTTAGCTGAGGTTTCTGGGACATGGGACATGGAATATACTTTCATCCAGCTTGGCCCCAACCCAGAGGTTTCAGCCCACTGAAGCCTGAGGTAACTGATGGGATTTCAGCCGGATTTACTGAGCATATTTTTCTCCTTCCAGCATCCTTAATATGGAGGGCTGTTCTTGTCCTGATTTCTGGATCATAATTTTTTGTAAGTTTTTTCAAGTACAAAAAAACCTCAGTCATCTTTGCTCCTTTGTTACTTCTCCATTTATTCAGTGCACGATCTGCTTCTTCAACTACTAGGTGACACACAGTGAGGCAGCTCCTGCCCTAGGCAGCTGAAGTGGCCCCTTGTCCTTTGTGTTGCTCCTCAACAGCTGACATCTTGCTGTTACTTAAAAATTACATAGAAGGGCGCCTGGGTGGCTCAGAGGGTTGAGCCTCTCCCTTCCGGTCAGGTCATGATCTCAAGGTCCTGGGATCAAGTCCCGCATCGGGCTCTGTGCTCACTGGGGAGCCTGCTTCCCCCTCTTTCTCTCTGCCTGCCTCTCTGCCTATTTGTGATCTCTCTCTGTCAAGTAAATAAATAAAAATATTAAAAAAAAATTACATGGGCGCCTGGGTGGCTCAGAGGATTAAAGCCTTTGCCTTCAGCTCAGGTTATGATCTCAGGGTCCGGGGATCGAGCCCCACATCGGGCTCTCTGCTCGGCGGGGAGCCTGCTTCCTCCTCTCTCTCTGCCTGCCTCTCTGCCTACCTGTCATCTCTCTCTGTCAAATAAATAAATAAAATCTTGGGAAAAAAAAAAACAACAACAACAAAAACAAAAAAGATTACATACTTAGGGGCACCTGTGTGGCTCAGTGTAACTCTGTGGTCAGCTTGTCTCCTTCCCTCCTCCTTTGCCCTCCCGCTCCATGTGTATATGTGCTAACTGTCTCGCAAATAAAGAAAAAAATCATCTAAAAATTACATTAGTTAGCCCACTATATGTGGATATATATAACATTTTTATGAAAAATTATTTTCCATATTGGAAAATACTTAGTGAGAAGAGTGGCTTTGTTTTATTTTTTTGCAAAAATAATGTCTTAATGTCTGTGGCAATAGACTCTGGATTCTCCTGTCTGCACCTACATCCCATCTGTTGTGATGTCGCATGTTGTATGGTTTCTGGAAGATTCCACGATGCATGAGAGAATTGTAAGAAAAGGCCAATAGCATCTTGTATTATGAAAATGGTTTGGGCCACTTAGGGCCTCAGGGATCCCCCCCCCACCAGAGTCCCCAGACCACACTTTGAATACCTGTGATCTAGAGTGGTCAGTATACTTTTTCTGAAAGGCCATATAGTAAATATTTTAGGCTTAATCTGTCGCAGTTATTCAACTCTGCTGTGGTATCAGGAAAGCAAGTATAGGTAACATGTAAACAAATGGGTGCGACCATATTCCCACAAAAACTTTTTTACGAAAACCTGCAGGGGGCGCGCCTGGGTGGCTCAGTTGGTTGAGCGACTGCCTTTGGCTCAGGTCATGATCCCGGAGATCTGAGATCGAGTCCCACATCGGGCTCCCTGCTCGGCAGAAAGCCTGCTTCTCCCTCTCTCACTCCCCCTGCTTGTGTTCCCTCTCTGGCTGTGTTTCTCTCTGTCAAATAAATAAAATCCTTAAAAAAAAATTTTTTTTTTTTTACGAAAACCTGCAGGGGGTGGGAGGAAGTGGGCTGGATTTGGGCAATGAGCCAACTCTGGGTCTGCAACACCAAGCTTGCCCCTGCAAGTTTAGGGCTTCTGCCACAAAATGGGGACGGTGCCATCTGCTTCATTGTAGCCAGACCTCTTCCACAGGAAAAGAGAAGGAATTTCTCGGAGAAGACTAGATCTTGTATTTTAATTACCCTTCCCAGTTGGTAAAACGCACAGTCTGCACCTTCTACTTAGACATCCCTCGGCCAAGCCTCTGCCTGCAGCTCTGCTGCTCAGCAGAGAGCAGATATACATCCCCACTCTGGGGAAGCTGCCCTGGCCATCACTGCTGCTCCCGCCCCTTCGGGTCATGGGCACATGGGCAGACAGTGCAAGCTAGCCAGGCGGGACAGCCATCCCTCTCACTCCTGAGCTAGGCCACCTTAGTGACATTTTGTCATCATCTGTGCTTCTGTTTCCTTTTGGAGCCTCTTGCCCACACACCCCTGTTCCCAGGGGACCGAAGTTGTCTGTAGACTTGAATCTTTTTTGGTGGGGGGGAACCTTGAGTCTTAACTTGCCTCTGACCACTCTTGCCTATGCCACGCGCCCTAGACCTGGTGGGAATAAAAAGTCTTCAGTGAACAGGTGTTTTTCTGCTGCTGCTGCAGAGGCAAAGAACTCCTGGTTCTGGTTCCTTGGTGGATCCAGTCTCTGACCTGCCCTTTCGTCTGGTTATTCCCATTTGTCCCCTGGTCCTTCCCTTGACTCTGCCTGCCTTCCTGCAGCCCTTTGGCAACCTGGCCTGTGCTGGGTGCTCTCGGGCTGGAGGACACAGCCTCTGGACCCCAAACTAGACTGAGCACGAAGGAAAACAGTTTTGCCTGGACAGAGCCTGGGGCAGCCTAAGCAACTTGTATTGAATGCACTTGCCCTTCTCAGTCTTCCAGCAGCTTCGTCTTCCTCTGCTGTCCTTGTCTTCTCTACCAGGGTAATGCAGTCACCCATGGGGGGTTCTGGTACCACTGGGCAAAGGCAGGAGTCTGAGCAGGGTAGGGTGGGACAGGCTCCAAACTAGTCTCCTTAGCTATCAAAAGGGGACCTTCAGTGGATGCTTGCCCACTTTCATTCTCCAGAAAAAGGTTGTGTGCCCCCAGCTTGGGAGGACATTCATCTGTTCCTCTGTGTACACTTTCAGACTCAACCAGGAAGTCATTGCTCTTTGGCTTTAAAAATAGAACATTCAAGCTGGACTTTTATGGTCTTGGGAAGAAACTGGGTTCATGCCCACCCACACCTGGTCTCTGCCCCTGCCTGGCCTTGTCCAGCCGCTTGGGAGTCGTCCTCAGCGGGCCCCTCGGTAGCTTTATGAGTTCAGCCTTGGCCGAGACCTTCTCCCCATGGCTCCCAGGCACCGTTCAGCCGCTCTCCCACATCCCATGCAGCCCGTGGCTGGGATGTTCTGTGTCTTTCTGCCTCCACCCCAGCTTGCTGAGTTACCCCTCAGTCCCTGTCCAGCCCTGTGGGAGAGGAGTGGCTCCTCATGGCAGAGCCTCCTTTGGTCTCACAGTGGCAATGGTGGCTCTAAGGCTACTGGTGTTGGGAGTCAGCCTGGTCCATCCCCTCCCGCTTTCAGGCACGGATGTTTAACAAAAAGCTGGTTCCTTCCCAGTCTAGACTTCAGGTGCCTTGGGGTTTGACGCTGTACCTGATTTGGAAAGTTATTTTTAGTTTGTGTAGACTCTGTGATTAGTCTTCAAATGATTTCTTCAGAGCCAGATAGAAATGCCACTAAAGGGGCGCCTGGGTGGCTCAGTTGGTTAAGCGACTGCCTTCGGCTCAGGTCATGATTCTGGAGACCCAGGATCAAGTCCCATATCGGGCTCCCTGCACCACAGGAAGCCTGCTTCTCCCTCTCTCATGCCCCCTGCTTGTGTTCCCTCTCTGGCTGTGTTTCTCTCTGTCAAATAAATAAAATCTTTAAAAAAAAAAAAAAAAAGAAAAGAAATGCCACTAAAGCTCTCAGAGATCTCTGGCACCCGATGGCAAGACGTAAGGAGCGCCTGAGAGGGCAAGTACCTGTGGGGAGCAGCTGCCCCTGAGGAGCTGGTTTATAGACAGACTGTAGAAATACCTTCAGAGCCAGTGAGGCCTTAGGCCAAAATCATACAAAGAACCGAGTGAACCCAGGCCTATCTTGTTTTTCCTGGAGGTTCAGTTTCTAACAGAATGGAAAGAGAAGACTAAAGATAAGTGTTCTCCTTCTAAGGTCCTTCAAGGACGTAAATCAGGCCCATCAATACCCTTATGATGGTGGGCCGTCAGGTGCTGTCTGCTTCAGTTCCGGAGGGTCTGCCTCTGGGATAAGATCATGTCAAACTAGGCAGCTGAGATCATAAAAAAGTTTCTCTGGAAACTGGAATGCAAGCAATGGAAGTGTTCTGGCTTAACCCGTAAATATAAGTCATATCAAGAAAAGAGTGGAAGGGCGCAGGGCCCAGAGAGGGAGGAAGTATAGTGATGAGCGGCAGCTGGAGAGACCATAGGGCAGACAAGACTGCTAAATTGTCCCCTGCCTCTTGGACATAAGGTAAGGTCTTGTGAAGCATTAACAAACAGCTTCCCTTCTTCAGTTTCTGTCTAGCTATGTGGCCCTGACCCATTTCTGTTCCTACTCGCAGCTGCCCAGAGCCTGTCTGGCTCTTGGCTTTGCCATCAGCACGTGCTGTTGTCCGAGGCCTCTTCCTCTGCACCTGCAAGTCTGGAGGGTTTATGGGAAGCTTGGGGAGGAAGCAGGAGGCGGTGCCTTAACTTAGCTTCCCACCCAGCCAAACCTCTCCCGCTTCCCCGCAGCTGTCACAGCACCCGCCTCCTCTGGGGCTCCCGCGTCCCCTCCCATTGCTGAAGGGCCCATAGTTTCGCCTGATCTTCGTGCTAGAACCTGGGAGCCGAACGTGAGTCCATCCAATCTGAGGGCTGAGAGTCAGGGGGAAGACAGGCAGGGCCAGTAGAGAATCCAGGTCCCTAAGCGCGAGTCGTAGTCTAGGAGAAAAGGCAAATGTGCTGCTCATTTGTCACTGACAGCTAGTGAGCGTGGCCTCGTGGGAGAGTGTCTGCCTCTTCAGAAACTTGGGGCCCGGCCTCTGTTCTTCGACTTGAGGTGGTGGCTGCGGCAGAGTCAAAGCCAGAGTTCCCCAAGCCTCCAGCATAGAGACGAGATCGCATGGGCCACCTCTGCAAGACATGGGGATAGGAAGTGAGTATCGCCCACTATTGCAGGCCCTCGTATCCTTGGCACCCCAGATTTGGCCTTTCCTCGCCCCCCTTCCTGACACCCTCCCCCACCATGACCTCTCCAATGACAGTGGTCTCGAGCCCGCCACCTCTTATAGCCCCGTGCCTTCCCTTGATCCCCTGAGCCTGGCAGAGAGGCTCATGAGCTGTCTGAGGAGAGCAAGGGCCCTAAAAGGAGCCCCCCAGCAGTGGGGAGGGTGATGGATGGCAGAGCTGCAGTGGCCAGGGGCGGGGCGGTGGGGAAGGCAGCAAAGCCAGGACAAGAGGGGCTCCTCCTGATACTGAACAGTCCCCAGCCCCCAACCCAAGTACCCCTGGCCACACATCTCAGTGCTGCCCTGTCTGGGGACCTCGTTATGACGCATCCTTCCAGCAGGACCGTGGACAACCCTGGAGAACACCAGTTGACTCTGCTCTGAGGGCTGCCCTCCTCTTGGCAGCCCCCCTGTGGGATGGGGGGCGCCAAAGGGGCACTGCTCCCACTGACTATCCCATCCCACTACGCCGCCCAAGTTCCAGACAGAACCGCCTCTCATCACTTCATTCTTCAGCATATTTATCGTCACCTCCTACACACAAGGGCCTGACTTGGGTTGTCGCTTTACAGCTAAGGAAATGGCTCTGGCACTGTCAGCATTTCAGAGTTGCCCCCATTTGGTCTCAAGTTCTTGCAGTTTAGCTGTATTTGCATGAAAGAAGAGAAATCTCAAGTTTCAAGACATTTCACAACTGTGATGTTTAGGGGAGATGTTCGGAGAGATGGTGAATGGCTCCTCCATAAAAACAAGGCTGTCTAGGCCCAGAGGGCAGAGACAGCCCATCCTTTATAACAGGTACACAGTACCCTTGGCCTGCTTGGGGGCTGTGAGCGTGGGCCCTGAGGTCAGACAGCCTGACCTCGCCGTGCATTTAGCCACTTAATCTCCCCGAGATTCAATTTCCTCATCTGTAAAGTGATCCTCACTGGGTTCTCGCGTGGACAAGAAGATGGAAAGGACTGGAGTGCTAAGCCCAGCTCCTGGTATAACCTTAGCACTCAAATAATGTTATTGCTATTACTATGATGGTGAATTTTGTTACACTTTTCTCTCATGGTCTCGGTTCATACCCTGGAGGGGAAGTAAGGCTCCCCTTCACATATGACAGAGCTGAGGCTCAGGAGAGGTGGGTGCTTTTCTAGGAGGTGGCGCAGGAAGGAAGCACCACGGCCAACACATGCTCTGCCCCCCCACCGGCCCCTTCCCCACCACATCGATGGCTTCGCCAATGAGGCTTTCTGAGATCCTGTTCTCCCAGAGGGGCACCCCTCCTGTGGCGGAAGTCCAGAGGACACCGAGGCATTATACAATAATGGGGTGATGGACCCTGGAATCTAGGACTCTCCCGCAGTGGTTTTCTTTCCCAGGCCCCAGCCCCGAAAACTGCTCCTTTTTCTCCCCTGCCCCCAGCAACCCCGAGTCGTAGGGCCTCGGTGAAGTTCTTGGAGAAGCTGCATTTTCATGAAGCCATTTCCAGTCACCACCCCCACTGCACCCAGGGTAAGCCGATTCCCAGGAGCCAGACTCAGCTCTCCTCCCTCTGAGGGGGCAGGAAGCAGCCAGTCCCCGGTCCTCAGGTTCGCTCAGGGCTGGGGGCCTAAGTCCAGTCCATCCCAAACCCCTTTCCCCAAGGCCTGGGGCTCGTGACCTACCTTGAGAGGGTGTAGGTAGTGGAGTCCACGCAGGAAGGGTGGCCGGGCAGGGCCGGGCACCTCGTGGCCCAGTGTGCAGATGAGGTGGGCTATGTAGCCGGCGGCCAGCACCAACACGTCCAGCCTGGAGAGCTTGGTGTCGGGTGGCACAGCGGGCAGAGCGGCCTGCAGGGTCAGGAAGGCCTGGCTCAGTGTCCTCACCCGGCTCCGCTCCGGTGCGGCGTTCTTGGGACTGGCTGCACCCTGCACAGAGACCTCAGGTGAGTGGGTCTGACTGGGACCCCCATCTGCCCCTGTTTCTAAAACCATTCTAGTGTGAGGTCTCCCTCCAGAGCAGCAGTGCTCTCAGCAGCAGAGACCCGAGAACCTCATGCCTCTCTGTCCGCTCTCGGTCCTGCCCTGCTTTAAGGCTGAGGAAATGGAAAGAAGGTGTCACCTGGGTCAGACGGTAGCAGCGTGGGAAGGCTGGGCTCAGAAGCTGAGAGTCCTTTCCTCTTTCTAATAATACTCTAGCCCTGCTCCATCCACACCCAAGTCTGAATCCTGCTCTGTGGGGCTGACCCTTACCCCGCCAGGTCCTGAGATGAAGACCCAGCTACAGTGAAGAAGAAAGGACCCCCCAGCCAGGGCCAAAACCCACAGCTGCCGTCCTGGCCTCACCACTCGCTGCTGTGCTGTTCTGGGGCTGTGGGGAATTCACCCCACTCCTCTAGGCCTCAGTTTCCCCCAGAGAAGTGAGCTGGGCTGGCTCTCTGAGCCACGGTCTCATTGAGACCAGCTGAATTATCCCAACTCCCAAGCGTGGAGCCTTGGAGTGGAAGGTGCCAGTGTCCCTCTCTTGGGCGAGGATGGTAATGCCCAGTGAGGCCTTGTCACCAGAGGTGACACCTCAGCCCCTCCCACCCCTGCATCCCTTGCTCCCTGCACGGGTCCAGCATTTTCTTACCCGGCCACGAGCCAGGCTCCGGGCCCTGACCCATTGTGGGCTCGGGGCAGCTCTGCTCCACTTTTGGTCACTCCAGCCCGTCTCATCCCACAGGTCCCGCCCTGTTCTGCTCCGGTGGCGCCTCTTCCTGCCGATGCCTGCTACCAGCCGCAGCTTGGCCTTAGCCGGCTTCTGCCCCACTCCCAGCGGGGCGGGTGCCCTTCTGACATCCCTGTGTGATATGCCTGGGGGAATGCTGAGGCCTCTAGGCGGGAACCCGGTGCCGTGGGCTCAGGCACACAGGGCGGGCTGGTCACCCAGCCAGCAGTGTCTCTGTCTGGGGGGAGCTGGTGCCCAGTCAGGCCTGCTTGGCTCCTTGCTCTGGGAAAACCGCCCACCTGGCACAGCCCCCGCGAGCAGCCTCCTGCCCGCCTCCCAGCCAGCGCAGGGCTGGGGGCACTGATGTGGGGGATGGGGAGGTCCCTGCCGAGAAGGCAGGAGGGGGTGGGAAGGGCGCTCCCCTCCCAGAGCCTTGACTGACCCTGCCAATAGGTTTGTAGTACACATGCACCTCTAGCTTTGAGGTTCAAGCCCCTGGAAGGGCCCTGAGCCCCCTCCTCTGCCAGAAGCCCACCTGCATACATCCCCAAAAGGATCTTTCCTCCCCTTGCCCATGAACCCGACCTTCCAGCCACAGGGCACTGTCCCATCCCCCCAGCAGACCTCCTGTCTCCAACGTCATGCTTCTCCATCCCCCAGAATACCTTCCTCCTGGTGGAAAGGCTGCCTTCATCCGTTAGGTTATGCCCTTCATTTGTGAGGACTTCCTCCTCACAAAGCCCAGAGCCCATGTCTCCCTGTCTGTCAGGTACCCTAATGTATGCATGACGGCACCCTGGCGAGTTCCTTCACAGTTCAGTGTTCTAAGATCACTGTGCTGGGCACTGCGCAAAGCACTTTATACATACTCTCTTATTTCTCAAGAACAACCTTATAAGAAAAAAAGAGACCCTTATCTTTGTCTTTCAGGTGGGAAGACAGGGATCTGGAGGCGATACAGCCTGTGAGTGATGGGGGTGGGGTGAGAGCCCAGGCAGCCAGTTAGACTTGGAAGGCTGCCGATCAGCCTGTGCTCTTCTGCCTTGGGCGGGTCACTCACTGTCTGTCCCCATGCTAGACGCGAGGGCTTCAAAAGCAAGGACCAGTCACAGTATATGGCTCCACTAGCCAGTTGGGAGGAGTCAGGCTGAAGGGACAGCAGATCTGTCACAGTAACCCCTGCCTGTCCCCAAGTCCCAATGTCTACTTGCATCACAGTCCCTCTGAGACGTCCCTTGTCCGCCCATCTTGAACTCCAGGGGAGACAAAATAAATAAAGAGAAAGGAGAGAAAGGACACAAGAATAAAGACAGATGCACATAGAGAGAGAACCTCAGGCAACCAGGGGGAAAGGAAACAGGAAGACGAGGAAAATCCACCTGAATATTTGTCAGGAAGTGATCGTGTACATTTTGGTATCTCCTTACTATAGAACGATGCACAGGAATAAAAAGAAGACAGACCTAAAAAAAAAAAAAAAAGAAGAAGAAGAAGAAGACAGACAGACCTCCGCAGAATGACATGAAAATAACTCTCCAAGAGGCATGGTTAAGTGAGAAAAACCTCGCTGTAGGTCAATATGCATGATAAAATCCCAGCCGGGACCAAAACCACCAAAAACCAGAAGCTGTAAGCATGAATGTTTATGTGTCTATGTGAATTTACAGAAACTAGGCCACAAAGATGCGCATCACCTTTTTATGTTTGGTTGGTTCTGTTTGTTTTACTGTAGATGCACAGAATTAAACATACTGGGGGTCTGTGGCCCTCTGTACCCCAGGGGCTCCTGTTGGCCTCCTGCCCTCCCTTCCATCTATCCCTTTTATCCTGTTCCCATTCTTCTTCCCTAACACCATTTCACAGTATTTAATGTATACTCTTTTGCTAGTCTGTGTGGTGGTTTTAAAATAAGTACACAAATTCTTTGATACTTCTCTCTTCAAAACGTGGAGCCTGATCCTCTTCCCTGTGAGTGTGGGCAGACTTAGCAACTTGCTCCTCACAGATAAAATGTGGCAGGGACACCTGGGTGGCTCAGTCGGTTAAATGTCTGCCTTTCGCTCAGGTCTTGATTCTGAGGCTCTGTGCTCCTCAGGGAGCCAGTTGCTTTTTCTCCCTCTGTCCCTTCCCCCACTCATGCACTCTCTCTCTCTCTCTCTCTCTCTCTCTCTCTCTCTCTCTCTTAAACAAACAAATCTTTTTTAAAAAAGATTTTATTTATTTGTTAGAGAGAGAGAGATCACAAGTAGGCAGAGAGGCAGGCAGAGAGAGAGGAGGAAGCAGGCTCCCTGCTGAGCAGAGAGCGTGCCGCGGGCGTTGATCCCAGGACCCTGAGATCATGACCTGAGCCGAAGGCAGAGGCTTTAACCCCCTGAGCCATCCAGGCACCCTAAAATCTCATTTTTTTTAAGATTTTATTTATTTATTTGAGAGAGAGAGAGAGTGAGTGAGTGAGAGAAAGCATGAGAGGGGAGAAGGTCAGTGGGAGAAGCAGACTCCCCGCGGAGCTGGGAGCCGGATGTGGGACTCGATCCCAGGACTCCAGGATCATGACCTGAACTGAAGGCAGTGGCGTAACCAACTGAGCCACCCAGGCGCCCCAAATAAATAAAATCTTTAAAAAATCAAAACAAATCAAATGTGACAGCAGTGGCGGTGTGAAGCTTCTGGAACTAGGTTTTAAAGACACTGTAGCTTTCTCCTGGGATCACTTGGTCCCTGGCTCTAGGGGAAGCCAGCTGCTGTGTCATGAAGGTCCTCCTGTCACCCCGAGGAGAGGCCCAGGTGATGAGGAGGGGACCCTGCAGCCATGTGAGTGCACCACCTCCAAACGGACACCCCCCTGCCCCATTCAGCCTTCAGATGAGTGCAACCCTGGTCAACACTTTGAGTGCAATCTACAGGTGTCAAATGTGACAGCAGTGGCAGCGTGAAGCTTCTGGAACTAGGTTCTAGTTCTAGGAGGGGGCATGCCCATTGGAGTGGCCTCAGGTCAGATGGCGAGCCCACCATGCCTGGAGGGGGCTCCCCTTGGCCCATAGGTGGGGGAGGACTCCGAGGCCAGGTTGGTACCTCCTCCTGTGGGGTCATCACCTGTTGGGATGGCCCACCAACCTCGCAGTCTGGTCAGCAAGTCCTGAAGGGTTCTGGCCCCCCTGTAGCTCAGCAAGTGGCACTCAGACCATGCCAGTGTCTTTGGGAGGAGGTCCCTGTACTCTCATTGAGACCAGGATGCCCCCCACCCCATCCCAGCGTTAGTTGAGTATTGTGAGAGTGCCATGGGGAATGGCAGCAGAGTGTGCACATCCAAGAGCCCTCTGTAGGGGCACTCAAGCCCCACATGCTCAACATCACCTGGTATTAACCAGATTCCCAGTTTTATGCTTTTATGGTAGGATAGCTATAAAGGGCTATTTTAATTTGCCTTTATCTGATAACTGACAAGCATCCTTTGTGTGTGGTGCTTGGTGAGAGATTGCATTTCATTCTTCTCCATGTAGGGAAACTGTTCTCCCAACATCATCTGCTGAACAGTCCATTCTTTCTCTGTGCTCAGTTGCAGCTCCCACTTTATCATGAAAGTTCTCATCTTTATACATCGATCAATTTCGGAGTTCTCTATTCTGTCCTGCTGATCTGTTTTTTTTTTTTTTTTTAACATTTATTTATTTATATTTTATTTTATTTTTTTTTAAAGATTTTTTAAATTTGTTTGACAGAGAAAAACACAGCCAGAGAGGGAAAACAAGCAGGGGGAGTGAGAGAGGGAGAAGCAGGCTTCCCACTGAGCAGGCAGCCCGATGTGGGGCTCGATCCTGGATCTCTGGGATCATGACCTGAGCCGAAGGCAGAGGCTTTAGCCCACTGAGCCACCCAGGCGCCCCTATTTTAATTTTTAAAAAAGATTTTATTTATGTATTTGACACAGAAAAAGATCACAAATAAGCAGAGAGGCAGGCGGAGAAAGGGGGAAGCAGGCTCCCCGCTGAGCAGAGAGCTGGATGTGGGACTCCATCCCAGGACCCTGAGATCATGATCTGAGCCAGAGGCAGAGGCTTAACCCTCTGAGCCACCCAGGCGCCCCCTGCTGATCTTTTTTAAAAAATATTTTATTTATTTATTGAGAGAGAGAGAGTGAGAGAGAGAGAGAGAGAGAGCATGAGAGGGGAGAAGGTCAGAGGGAGAAGCAGATTCTTGGCCAAACAGGGAGCCCGATGTGGCGCCTGATCTCAGGACTCCAGGATTATGACCTGAGCTGAAGGCAGTGGCTTAACCAACAGAACCACTCAGGTGCCACCCCCCGCCCCGCTTTTTTTTACTTTAAGATTTAAGCTTTTATTTGACAGAGAGACAGCAAGGGAGGGAACACAAGCAGGGGGAGTGGGAGAGAGAGAAGCAGGCTTCCCACTGAGCAGGGAGCCCGATGCGGGTTCAATCCCAGGACCTTGGGATCAGGACCTGAGCTGAAGGCAGCCACTTAATGACTGAGCCACCCAGGCGCCATGATCTTTTTGTCTTTGTTTCAGCTAGTAGCATACTTCTTTTATTGCTATGGCTTTGTAGTGTGTCTTATTATTTGGTAGGATAAAAATCCCCTCTTTACTCTTATTTTTCAAGGTTGATTTAGTTATTCTGGACACTTATTTTTCCATTTAGATTTTAGACTAAATTCATTGGGTTCCTAAAAAATTCAACTGGAATTTTTAAAAAAGATTTTATTTATTTATTTGACAGGGGGAGAGATCACAAATAGGCAGAGAGGCAGGCAGAGAAAGAGCGAGAAACAGGTTTCCCGCCAAGCAGAGAGCCTGATGTGGGGCTCGATCCCAGGACCCTGAGATCATGACCTGAGCCAAAGGCAGAAGCTTAACTCTCTGAGCCACCCAGGTGCCCCTCAACTGGAATTTTGATTGGGATTTTATTGAATACATGGGTTGATTTGGGGAGAATTGTCATCATAGTTTTGAGTCAAGCATTCCATGAACATGAAATGTTCTTCTTTTTTTCTCATTTCATTTAAAACATATTTTGTATCCTTTATTAATTGCATAGCTTACTCCATGAATGTCTGTGTATTCTTGCATCCATGAAATAGTTCACAGTTTTGTTGAACTAAGTAGTTTAGAGTTTTTATTGCTCTTGCAAATGCTCTTTTAAAAATTTTTTTAAATTATTTTTTTAAGATTTTATTTATTTATTTGACAGAGAGAAACACAGCCAGAGAGGGAACACAAGCAGGGGGAGTGAGAGGGAGAAGCAGGCTTCCCGCCGAGCAGGGAGCCCGGTGTGGGGCTTGATCCTGGGTCTCCGGGATCATGACCTGAGCCAAAGGCAGTTGCCTAACCAACTGAGCCACCCGGGTGCCCCTCTTGCAAATGCTCTTATTCTGTTCTATTTTCTAGTTGATGATGGCTGTTATACAGAAATGCTAGCAAATTTTTAAAGTTTAGGGGCGCCTGGGTGGCTCAGTTGGTTAAGCGACTGCCTTCGGCTCAGGTCATGATCCTGGAGACCCGGGATCAGGCCCCACATCAGGCTCCCTGCTTGGCGGAGGGTCTGCTTCTCCCTTTGACCTCTCCCTGCTTATGCTTTCTCCCTCTCATTCTCCCACTCAAATAAATTAAAAAAAAAAAAACCTTAAAAAAAAGGGTTACACTAACCTCATAAAATGAACTGGGGAGCTCTCACTCTTCTACTTTCTGAAAGAAGTTTTTTTGCATAAGATAGAAGTTAACCCTTCTTGGGCAGCTGGGTGACTTAGTCGTTAAGCGTTAAGCTTCTGCCTTTGGCTCAGGTCATGATCCCAGGGTCTGGGATGAGTCCAACATTGGGCTCCCTGCTCTGTGGGAAGCTGCTTCTCCCTCTCCCACTCCTGTAGCTTGTGTTCCCTCTCTCGCAGTGTGTCTCTCTGTCAAATAAATAAATAAAATCTTAAAGAAAAAAAAAAGAAATTAACCCTTCTCTGAAGTCTGCTAAGACTTACTTGTAAAACCACCAGGCCTAGTTTTCCTTTGGTGAAGAGGTGAAGAAATGTTAACTTTCACCTCAATTTCTTTGGCTTCTTTTTTTTTTTTAAGATTTTTTTTTTATTTATTTGACAAAGAGATCACAAGTAGGCAGAGAGGCAGGCAGAGAGAGAGGAGGAAGCAGGTTCCCTGCCGAGCAGAGAGCCAGATGTGGGCCTCGATCCCAAGACCCTGAGATCATGCCCTGAGCCGAAGGCAGAGGCTTTAACCCACTGAGCCACCCAGGCGCCCTCTTTGGCTTCTTATTGAAGTATTGAAATGCCTTGTTTCTTCTTATCAATATGTACTATTTTATATTTTTCTGTGAATTTAGTCATTTCATTCAGGAATTCCAACACTTTAGTGTACAAAGTGCTCTTAGAAAAGTGTCTCCAAGGAACTGAGAAAAAACAAAAGTCCTATTCAGCAGAAATTTTCTTTCTTTCTTTTTTTTTTTTTTTTTTTAAATAATATTTATTTATTTGACAGAGAGAAACACAGCTAGAGAGGGAACACAAGCAGGGGGAGTGAGAGAGGGAGAAGCAGGCTTCCCGCCGAGCAGGGAGCCCGATGTGGGGCTCGATCCCAGGATTCCAGGATCATGACCTGAGCCAAAGGCAGATGCTGAAAGACTGAGCCAGCCAGGTAGCCCCAGCAGAAATTTTCTTTCAAAAACGTTGGCATTGCTCAGCCTTGAGAAAAACAGTGTAGAACTCTGAGAATGGGCAGGCAGTTTGCCCAAAAACAACACTTGGCTCACAAAATGGGCATGGCCTTGGATCTCTGGTAAAACCCAAAGTTCCAGTGGCTCTAACAGGCCAACAGTTCTGTGGCTGGACTGGCAAGATTAAGACTGATTTGGGGTGCCTGGGTGGCTCAGTTAAGTGTCCAACTCTTTTGTTTTTTAAAGATTTTATTTATTTATTTGACAGAGAGAGAGCACAAGTAGGCAGAGAGGCAGGCAGAGAAAGAGGGGTAGCAGGCTCTCTGCTCAGCAGGGAGCCTGCTTCTTTTCTCTCTCTCTCTGTCTGCCTCTCTGCTTACTTGTGATCTCTCTCCCCCTGTCAAATAAATAAATAAATAAATAAATAAAATTTTTTTAAAAAGATTCTCTCTTTCCCCCTCCCTCTGCCCAATCCCCGCCCCTGCTCATGTGCTTGCTCTCTTTCTTTCAAAAAAAAACAAAAAAAACAAAAAAACAAGAAGATGAAGAAGATGAGGACGAAGAAGGTGGTGAAGGAGAAAGAGAAGGAGAAGAAGAGCAAGCATGTTTATGGGAACTATAGCCTCTTTGGGAGCAGACATCATTCTCATCTTGAGAGAACTGCCCATCAGGACCTCAGGACAGAAAAATGGCATTTTGAAGGATGGAGCAAAAACATTCAGACATGACAGAACTGTCTTGTGTCCTCCCATATGTATGTAGCTACCCTGATGGTATTAGATGCCAACCTTTCAGTGATGAGCTTGAAGTCAGCAGGGGCTCCCATCCCAAGATCCTCAGACCAGGTTCAAAGAGCCACCTACAGAAAACTCTAGGGAGCTCATTGGGCAGTGCAGAGTTTCTTTCATTCTGACCATCTGTGAGAAGAGGGGTATAAATGGTGGGTATTCCCAGGCTCTCAGTTCAATATTGTTTCTTAGAGTTTGTTAAGTTGTTGCTGAGGCAGACCTGTCCCAGAAGCTGCCATCTGAAACTTAATCAGGTCAGTGCCGAAGTCAGATTTATAGGGGAATCCATGGGAATACTTGCCAGATGGTAAATGGGTATCATCTCTTTCCTTCTGAAGGCATTTACCTATCAGAGAAGGAGGGAGATCTGACTGCAACCTTTCTGAACCTTGGCGGGACGCACAGTAGGAGGGAAGAAAGTATTAAAACCACACTCGGAGCCATGTGGAAAGAGATCTTCTTTTACCAAGTGCCTTTTCAGAGTTAGGTGACTGGGACAGCCGTAGGGAGCTCCTCCCCCTGAAGGCTCAGTCCTCCGAAGGACTGCAAGGTCATGATCAGATGAACCTGGGACTCTCAGGCTATCACCTCAGTGCTGCACCCAGAGCAGGGATGTTGGTATATAAAGGAAAACTTACACAGTGAAGAACTGTGTCCACAAAGCCGCAGGTGGTGAACCAGGAGAGAGAGAGACTGACCTACAAGGAGGGGTGCTTCCCAGGCCAGGAAGTCCAGAGACCATTTCTAGCACTCTGTCATCTTCAAGCTGATCTTCAAGACATTGGGGTTCTCAGGGCAAAACTCATCTCCAGGGCACGGCTCAGGTCCATGCCGTGCCTGCTCATCTGTGTGGCATGGTACTACATAGATGCAGGTGTGTGGGCAGCTCAGTGAGGTAGAACTTGGTCCGCTGCCGAAAGCTTCATCCCCAGTGGTCCAGCCATGAATTTGCAGGGCAGGTCCTGCCACGCTGGTCTGAATGGGCTTTGGATGGGTGAAGGCCCAGCTTTCTATCATGTACTGGCTCTTGAAGTCAGTCTGGGACCTCTAGTTCTTGGGTTGAACTTGGATTCCAGTCCTGGGAACTAGTCTAACTCATGGGATTTGGGTTTCGTGGCTTCTCCCTCGGCCTCTAGTGCTGATGACAGGTTCCCCTCTTCCTGGGGTTTGTCTCAGCACCGTGCCATCAGCCCCCACTGTCACGGGCTATGGCAGAATTCCAGGCACATCCTGTTTGGGTGGGATGGGCTTTCAGGAAGGTATAGAGAGGAAGTGGCTGTAGCAGGATCACCTTCCCCTCAGAACTTGAGCGCCATCTCTCAGCAGCTGTTATTTACGCTTGGAACAATGACCTCTTGGATACTGATTGAAGTCCCTTTGAAAAAGAAGTGCTTGGCAAGTTCAAGATCCTTCTGCTAGGCAGTGAGGCCAGTGGGTGGGAACAAGAAAAGCAGCGCCTTCTTCCTCCCCATCTAGAAGAGTTACTCACACTTCTCCTTTTCTCAAGTTTTATAGAAGTGCCCTAGAAGTTTCACTACTGCTGTGGGATCTCTCTTTTCTTATTTTTTTTTCTCTTTTCTTATTTTTAATTCTCCATTCATTAGGTCTCTAGATACTTTCTCTCTCTCTTTTTTTTGGTTCTGTATTTTATTTGCACCCTACTCTCTTTTTGTTCTTAATAAATGTTACCAGAAGTATGCATAACTTATCTATCTTCAAGGACCAGACTTTCTTTTTTTAAATACTCTGTATATTAAAACAATTTTTTAAAAGATTTTATTTATTTGACAGAGAAAAACACAGCCAGAGAGGGAACATAAGCAGGGGGAGTGAGAGGGAGAAGCAGACTTCCCGCCGAGCAGGGAGCCCGATGTGGGACTCAATCTGCCCGATGTGGGACTCGATCTGGGGTCTCCAGGATCATGACCTGAGCCGAAGGCAGTCGCTTAACCAACTGAGCCACCCAGGCGCCCCTGAAACAAATTATCTATAACAGTTGTGACATAACATAAAATGTACCATTTTAACCATTTTATTTATTTTTAAAGATTTTGTTTATTTATTATTTGACAGACAGAGACACAGCTAGAGAGGGAACACAAGCAATGGGAGTGAGAGAGGGAGAAGCAGGCTTCCCCGCTGATCAGGGAGCCCGATGCGGGGCTCAATCCCAGGACTCTGGGATCATGACCTGAGCCGAACGCAGACACTTAACAACTGAGCCACCCAGGCGCCCTTGAACCATTTTAAGTATACAGTTCAGTGGCATTGAATACATTCACATTGTTGTGCAAACATGGCTGTCATCCTTTCATAGAACATTCGTCATCTTGCAAAGTTGAAATTTGTTTTTTAGATGTAGTTATTTATATTAGAGAGAGAAAGTGAGAGAGAGAACACGAGCCAGGGTTGGGAGGAGAGAGGCAGAGAGGGAAGTAGACTACCTGCTGAGCAGGGAGCCTGCCGTGGGGCTAGATCCCAGGACCCTGGGATCATGACCTGAGCCAAAGGCGGATGCTTAACCGACTGGGCCACCCAGGCGCCCCCATACCCCTTTTAGTAACTGATAGATTACTCAAAGTAGTATGTAGTAACTGATAGACAGGGATGCCTTAGCCAAGATACTGAATAATAGTTAATAAACTCAAAGTGTGAGATATATCCAAAACATAGAACAAACAGGAGTGAGTAAAAATAGGAAGACTGTCAAGGCTGATTTTTAAATTTTACCTGTATACTTCTGTATTGTTTTTAAGTAAATATTTTTAAAATAAGTATTGTATTTATTTATTTGAGAGGGAGAGAGCACACACAGGGAGTGAGAGAGAGTATGGAGGGAAGGGGGCAGAGGGAAAGGGACAATGAGACCCCAGCTGAGCAGTGAGACTGATGTGTGGCTTGATTCTAGGACCCCAGGATCATGACCCCAGCTGAAGGCAGACACTTAACCTACAGCAATCAAGTGCCCCTCTTTGGATTTTGTACAGTGGAATTTATTTATGTATTATTTGTATACTTCAAAAAACAGAGATAAGGCAAAAAAGGAATAGTGGTTCAGCTGGCTGGCTCACATTTTCCCACCACCATATTTAGTCGGAGCCCTGATAAAATCAAAATCCATAGGGAGGGGCCCCTGGCCTGCTCAGTCAGAAGAGCAAGCTGCACTTGATCTCCCGGTTGTGAGTTTGAGCCCCATGTGCGGTCTGGAGATTAGTTTAAATAAACTTTTATTTTTTATTTATTTTATTTATTTTTATTTTTTTATTTATTTGACAGAGTGAAACACAGTGAGAGAGGGAACACAAGCAGGGGGAGCGAGAGAGGGAGAAGCAGGCTTCCAGCCGAGCAGGGAGCCCAATGTGGGACTCGATCCCGGGTCTCCGGGATCATGACCTGAGCCGAAGGCAGTTGCTTAACCAACTGAGCCACCCAGGCACCCCTATTTTTTAATTTTTAAGATTTTATTTATTTATTAGAGAGAGAGAGCAGAGGAGGGGCAGAGAGAGAGAGAATCTCCAACAGGCTCCATGCTGAGTGTGGAGCCGGATCTCAATGACCCAGAGATGAGAATCAGAGCCAATGCCAGGAGTCCGATGCTCAACCAACCCAGACACTCAGGAGTGCCAAAGTATAAAACTCATTTATGGGGTGCCTGGGTGACTCAATCCTTAAGCATCTGCCTTTGGCTCAGGTCATGATCCCAGAGTCCCTGGATTGAGCCCCCTCATTGGGCTCCCTGTTCGGCGGGAAGTCTGCTTCTCCTTCTCTCGCTCCCCTTGCTTGTGTTCCCTCTCTAACCGTGTTTCTCTCTGTCAAATAAATAAATAAAATCTTAAAAAAAAAACCCTCATTTACGAAGTAGGAAATAAAAGTAATGTGGGAAAACAGATGTGGTAAATACTTAAGGACTGTATTTAGGGGTACCGACAAGCATTTGGGTATAAGGTACATTGCACTTGCTGAACTGCAAAAGCAACTCACAGTGGGTCAGAGCACAGGTATGTAGATTTCAGTTCCCATCTGGCAAGTCTCTTTAGTAGCTGGTTTGAGAGAATGTGTCAGTCCACTTTGGAAGAGTAAGAAAAGAAGGGTCCTAGAGGCAAATCCAGTCATATTCACCCCTGCCCTGTATATATACAAGATAGAAAAGCTAACTCTCTTAGCTTGGTTCCATTAGGCAATTAATTCATTAATTTACTCAACTTGCCTTCTGAGACCAAGCACCAAACATCTTTCTGACTCCCAGGCAGGTCTAGCTACATGATTTGAGAATACCGATGATATTGAAAGCAGTAAGTTGGTCCCTGCAGCTCTGATTTCCCTGATAAATCAATGATGTGGATTCTAATCACATTTTGCCTTCCCAAATACCTAGACTATATATAGAGAATATGTGAATTATGTCCTGTTTGTGTGAGCTAGTTTTTTTAAATCGGCATTCTGGCACTTACTTTAGGCTGTTGTGTTTTAGTAGGCATGGGCAAGAGCATATTTCTCATCCTGGAAAGTAAAAGTCCAGATATAATAGTTTTCCACAGTGACATAGCATACATGCCACTTCCAGATGGCCCTTCCTTTACTTGAACCAAGTACTTTACAATTTACTTTACTTGAACCAACCCTGGCCCTTGTGATCATCAGTTTCCTTTCTAAGAGCTCACATACGTTCTGTTTAATAATACAGTTGAAAAATTTCCTAGAAAGCAACTAGAAACTGATTTGAGATCCTAGAATTTGTCTCCTCACCCCCCCATTTTAAAAAAAGATTTTATTTATTTATTTGACAGAGAGAGACAGAGAGAGAGGGAATACAAGCAGGGGGAATGGGAGAGGAGGCTTCCCGCCAAGCAGGGAGCCCGATGCCAAGATCCTGGGACCATGACCCGAGCCAAAGGCAGACACTTAACAACTGAGCCACCCAGGCGCTCCTTTTTCCCTTTTTAAAAATACCAATCTTTGGGCGCCTGGGTGGCTCAGTGGGTTAAAGCCTCTGCTTTTGGCTCAGGTCATGATCTTAGGGTCCTGGGATCGAGGCCCATGTTGGGCTCTCTGCTCAGCAGGGAGACTGCTTCCTCCTCTCTCTCTGCCTGTCTCTCTGCCTACTTGTGATCTCTCTGTTGAATGAATAAATAAAATTCTTTAATAAAAAAAAATACCAATCTTCAGTTATCTGACACCTCTCTTATAATTAGGATTTCTCCATGAATACTCAAGGTACTTCAGCAAACAGCCCCTTCTGACGATATCATATGTACAACTCAAACAGAAAAGAAAAAAGTGGCAAGGTCAAATTTTCTTAGGTAATTTTCTTTTTCTTCCTTTTTTGCTTTCTATTATTTTTATTTTTTAAAAGATTTTATTCATTTATTTTACAGAGAGAAATCACAAGTAGTCAGAGAGGCAGGTAGAGAGAGAGGAGGAAACAGGCTCCTTGCTGAGCAGAGAGCCCTATGCAGGCCTAGATCCCAGGACCCTGAAATCATGACCTAGCTGAAGGCAGAGGCTTTAACCCACTGAGCCACCCAGGTGCCCATCTTTTTTGTTTTTTAAAGATTGCATTTATTTATGGCAGAGAGAGCAAGAGAAGGAACACAAGCACGGGGGAACTGGAGAGGGAGAAGCAGGCTCCCCACCAAGCAGGGAGCCCCTTGTGGGACTAGATCCCAGGATGCCAGGATCATGACATGAGCCAAAGGCAGACACTTAACGACTGAGCTACCCAGGTGTCCCTTAGGTAATTTCCAATTTACCCATTCATTCATCTATCCTTTTATGAAACGTGCAGATGTCTAGAACATGCTATATAGCATTTGAAATAAATAAAACAGAGTGTTCTTGCCTAGGATTGGAGAAGTGGGGGGTGGGAAGAGTGTGGTAGATAATATCTATAACAGGAAACAACTAGAAAACTGAAACAAGTTCATTACAATATCACATTTCCAACTTGGACACAAAGTGCTTAGAGAACCTCTGCTTACTTGGTCAATAAAATTTTACCAAGCATAGAGTAATTAACACAAACTAAGGGAGAGATTCGTAAACTGAAGCTGTTATAGAAATTTTTGTTTGAGGGGCGCCTGAGTGGCTCAGTTGGTTGAGCGACTGCCTTCGGCTCAGGTCATGATCCAGGAGACCCGGGATAGAGCCTCACATCAGGCTCCCCGCTCAGCTGGAAGCCTGCTTCTCCCTCTCTCACTCCCCCTGCTTGTTTTCCTTCCTTGGCTGTGTTTCTCTCTGTCAAATAAATAAATAAAATCTTAAAAAAAAAGAGAGAGAAGAAATTTTTGTTTGAACAGCAGTCGTTGAATTGGGGTCCTTATACCCCTAGGGGAACATGAATATTTTCCAAGAGAACCCAAGTTCTAGAGTGTCCAGCACTGTGTTGGTTTAGCACTGAAAGTCTCCTGTCCCAGGAAGCCACTCAGTCCCTAAGGTTGGATCTCAACTTACCTATTTCCTCCTTCCTAAAACTGATGTGCCCAAGATTTTGCCTAGTTTTCCTTTCCCACCACTTATCTTTTCATAAGTGCCCTTCTCTCACTTTATACAAGCCATGACTCTTACTCATTCCTAAATTTATTACAACTTCCCTTGGAGTGAAAAAATCTCCAGGGCACCTGAAGAAAAAAAAAACGCAATTAGAAATATATATATTTTTAAGAATTTGTTTATTTATTTGATAGAGGGAGCACAGGGGGGGCATGGAGGAGAGGCAGAGGGACAAGCAGACTCCTTATTGAGCAGGAAGCCCGACCTGGGGCTTGATCACGATCTGAGCTTAAGGCAGACACTTAACTGACTACCCCACCTAGACACCGACAATTAGAAATATTGATATAGGTATAGCCTCCTTTAATATAAGCATCACAGCTCTGTGGAAGGACATGTCATCTTTCAGTCACATATTGTGATGGTTAATTTTATGTGTTAAATTGCCTGGACCCTGGGGTGTCCATATATTTAGTTAAACATTATTTTGGGTGTGTCTGTGAGGATGTTTCTGAATGAGATTAATTGAATTGGTAAACTGAGCCAAGCAACTTGCCTCCCTAATGTGGGTGAGTCTCATCCAATCATGGAAGGCCTGAATAGAACAAGAAAGGCAGAATAAGGGAGAATTCACTCTCGTTGCCTGATTATTTTCAAGCTAGGGCATCAGTTTTCTCTTGCCTTTGGACTCTGATTTGCACTGAAACTGACACCCTCCAGCTCTCCCAGTTCTCAGGCCTTTGGACTTCTCAGTCGCCATAGACACGTGAGTCAATTTCCTGTGATCACTGTGTATCTGTTTATCGCTATACATAAATATACACAACTGTATGTCAATAAGAATAGGTAACTTAAATGAAATGGATACTTTTTTGGAAAGACACCGATAGGATATATCTATATCATTTATCTATCTAGATATAGATACCAACAAAAAGAAGAATACGCTTAGATATAAGTGATAGTCGCACAACCAGGAGTAAACTAGTAAACAGAGAATTGCACACTTTAAATGGGCAGGTTGTGTGGTATTGTACTCACTAAAGCTGTTGAGAAAATAATCGTGAAAACCTAGAAGTATATCCCAAAGGTGGAAATGGTATAGAGCGTGAACCACTGCCCAGAAAGCAAAAGAAAACAGGACTTCGAAGAGAAAGCCCAGCTGAGAGGGGCCTTGTGTTTGGAGAGAACCCCAGAAGCAGGAGGCTGTGGGAACTGGGAAATGCACGGGCAGGGAGGAGGGGGAATCTCTCCTGACAGGGAGATTGAGTGCCCCAGAGAATTATGTCTGCCTTAGTTTTGTCAAGGGCCAGCCTTTGGATGATCTCTGAAAGAAGGTGCTAGAGCCTTGAGGGAGGAGAGTGTATTATGTCAGCACCTGGTCTTTATGACATAGGCACCAGATGCCGGGAGAACTGCCACCAGGGAATGGGGCACATAGCTCCCAGGGGGGGCGGCAACGCCGCCCCTTAGACAAAGTTCAGTCTTCCAGAAGTTTTCACCAGCCGGCCCCACTGTTGCTACTGCTGCTCCTGCTTCTGCTGCTGGGTGTGCTCAGGGCCCGGCTGAGCCAGAGGACATCAGCAGCAGGGTTGACAAGGAGTCCGAGAAAACGGAGGAGCAGGAAACCAAGATGCTTGCAGAATCCCTGACTCAGATTTAGGGGAGCAAAAATCTATAACAGAAGACCTCCTCCTGGCCGAAGGACCAACGAGGGCAAGATTCGGATGGAAATCTGGGTCAGAGTGAGTTTAGGGTGACAGGTGCTGCGGACAGGGGGGTGTAGCCATTTTGTGACCATTCCTTCCCCTCTCTCCCAGGTTCCTCATTGCTGAAGTGCCTTGTGAAACCCAGCTCAGAGGAGCCCTCACTGGTAAGAGCTCACAGCACCAGAACACCCCAATTTCGAGTGTCAGCAGCCATTCTCAACTCCCCTCCTCCAACTCCATTCTACCTGCCCACCCCCATCCCTCTCCTCCTCATCTCTTACCTTCCCTGGAGCATTTTGCCAGCTCTTCTGACCCCAAAGGTGATGTGGATTTAGGGTTTTGTTAACAGTCTTCAGGGCCAGAAGTGGACCGATTCTCCCAATATCTTAGATTCTGTTTCTTTCTCCACAGGTCCTATGGGCTGTGTCTTCCTCCCTCGCCCAACCAGATAATTGCTCCCAAGAGGCAGCTCTGAGTCTCCATCCCTGTACATCCCTCATCAATGGCTGACTGCAAAGTTGGAGGCCAAGTTTAGACCCAACCTGCAGCCCACACACTCAGAGAGCCTAGTGCTCAGGGCTGGGTGTCTCCTAGTCCTGCCCCCGGCTGGAGCCACGCTTGCGCACAGAAGGCCTTGATTTCTCAGCCAGGTCTGGCCTCAGAGACGCCCTGATTCTGCCAGGTCTCTCGCCTCTCACCTTGAGGTCCCAGTCCCTTCTGAATTCAGGGCAATGGTGCCTCAAAACAAGGGCCAGGTGCTGGTACAGAACACAGCGCCCCCTGGGCACCCCTCTCTGGGCCCCTCACAACTCGAGGATCCCCCACGCAGCAGCCTACAGCCTCCGCCTCCCCAGGGACCACCTCCAGTCTCCCACTCCCCTTGCTCCCCTCCCCCGCGGTCCCACTCTCCTGGCTCCCATTTCTACTCTTCTGACTCAAATTCTGACTTTATCTTACACTCTTACTCTTCCTCTCTCCCAAGTTCCCCCAGTTTCTTTCATCAGAATTACCTCTCTCTTTCCCTCCCCGCCTCTTCCTCTCCCTCCCCTCAGCTGTACCCCTCCCCTACTCACACCTATTCCTCCTCTGCCTCTCCAAGACCGAGCACCTCTCTCCCCCGCTCTCATTGCCAGTCTCCCTCCCCACCAAGAGACTGCCCTAGCTCCACTGTCACTTCCCCGATTCCCAGCCTCCCTTCTGGTGGGGTCCACTCAAAGAGGCAGACGTGGCCCTGGCATCAGTACAGGGACACCAGGTCCCCTGGGGTGGCGGAGGAATGCGTGGCAAGCGAGAGGGACCCTGCAGAGTTCAGGGACCCAGGAGCCCTGGCTCAGGCCCTGGTGTCCCACCTTGGGCACCGGCGCATTGCGCACGACCTGCGGCTGCTGCTTTTGCAGCGTCTGTGGCTCGGCAGAACTGGCCAGGCCCCCGTGGTAGAGTATCCTATATGCCTGGTGTGCCTCAAGCCCCGCGGCCCCTCTTGCCCCATCCCCAGATACAGGACTGGCCCCCGGCTGCTTGCCTTCCCCCAGCTGCTGCCCTGTGCACAAGGCCAGGAGTCGGGACCACTCCGAATAGGCATTGGTTTTGGCCTCCGCCTGCCTCGGGGCCAGGCCAGGGCCTTGCACCTGTTGCCAGAAAGAAGGCCAGAAGCAGCAGGGCCTCAGGGCAAGGCTGCTCAGGCCCGTGGATATCCACCCCGGGCGTCCCAGGCTCCGGCAGCTCAAGCACCAGAGGCCCAGGTGCGGGCAGATCCAGCCCGGGATGCATCCTCCCGGACCACCAGTCTCAGATCTGCAGGCCTTCAGTCACCAAACTCTACGCGCTTTTCAGGGCCTCTACCTCAGGCACCCAAACAGGCCACCGTCTGCCCGAAGCCCAGGCCTTCCTCTGTGCCCAAGAGGCCTGTCTCTCCAGAGCCCATTCTCCGAAAGTCACCAGCCTAGTTCCAGAGCTGAGGAGGCTCTCTGGAGCATCTCCTCTGAACCCCGCTGTCCCCACCAGGCCCCAGATCGTGGGGAGCCCCCAAGACACCCTGAAGGGTTGGCTGGCAGGAGGTCAGGTGTGTTCTCCAACGTTGAACCCTGGGAGTCCCTTATGGAGTCTGCTCTCTCCTGGCTGAAGAGGGTGAAGGGCACCTTAGACCCCATTCACCCTCTTGTGTACCAATAAAGCCTGACCCTACAAACTCATGTTAGTGTTTGATGTGGAAATGTCGGGGTTTGGAGTGAATGGTCAAGAAAGAATTCTTGAGACGTTTTTGGTGCAAAAAGGTGGTTTTTATTAAAGCCTGGGGACAGGACCCATGGGCAGAAAGGGCTGCACTGGAGTTGTGAGGGGTGGCTGAATATATATACTTTCATTTGGGAGGGGGTAGGGATAGTGTGAATCTAAGGAATTTTGGAAGCAAGGTTAAAACGTTAGTCATGAGACCCTTCATATGTTTATCAGTGGGCCATATGCTTGGAGGATTATCGCTAACATATATCTTGGGGGTAAAGATAAAGGAATCTTCCAAAGGAATATATATATATTTATATATTTATAAAGGAGACTTCCAGGATCCTAGGAGTTGAGATAATGTTAAGCTAAGGCTGCCTTTTGCCTCCAGCAAAGTATTAACATTGAGGCAGTTGACTTTCTAGAGGGTCAACCCGCCTAACTTAATAACTTGTCAGTGGGCTGTTAAGTTATAAAGAAATATAATTTTTCTTTTGCCTTTGTTTCCCACATTGATGGATGGTAGTTGGAAGGAAGGCAGGCAGAGGGAAGTGTCCCTCCCTCCCCCTTCATACTAAGAGGAAATCACCCTTAAAAGGAAAAAGACCCCATTCTATTATTCTAGACTTTACTCAGTGCCCCAGCTTTAAGTCTTCCTACTCGTAGGATTTACAACTTCTGTGGGACAGAAGGAAGGGAATGGCCTTGGGTGTCCTAACTCAGGCCCGGGGTGGGGGTGGGGGGCAGCTCAAAAGCCAGTGTGATATTTAAGTTAAGAGCTTGGTCTAGTGGCCTGTGGCTGACCAGCACTCCTTAAGGCAGTGGCAGCCCCGCCCTCTTGATCCCTGAAGCTACTATGAAATGCTACCCTGGAAGGAGCCCTCCACCCTTTCCCACGAGAACAATTACCTGATAGGTAGGTGGGCAAAAAACCTGATGAGGTGACAGGCGTATGGAGAGTTAATCAGATTAAAACAGCCCACCCCGGGGCGCCTGGCTGGCTCAGGTCATGATCCCAGAGACCTAGGATCGAGTCCCACATCGGACTCCCTGCTCGGCGGGAGGCCTGCTTCTCCCTCTCTCACTCCCCCTGCTTGTGTTCCCTCTCTGGCTGTGTTTCTCTTTGTCAAATAAATAAATAAAATCTTTAAAAAAAAATAAAATAAAACAGCCCACCCCAAAGCGGCCATCAAAACCCCTAGATTTAACCGCCAAATTGGCAACCCTCCTGGCCCCCTTCCTCTTCAGGAGCTCTATACTGTCGCTTAACAAACTTTGCTTTGCTGCCCGCCACTCTTTGTCTGGTCTACCTCTTCATTCTTTGAAGTTGCAGTGTGACCAAGAACTGTGGGCACTAAAGGAAAAGAAATACTGCAACAAATCAGTGTCCTGCTGAGCAGATACAGTGGGTAGCTGAACCTACTGGAGACCACAACTAAACAAGGGAAGGGGGAGAGTCAAAGGAAAGAGCGTGCCAGGAGAGTAGGAGGTGCCATGTATCTGAGGAGAGTATGAGACCAATAGGCCTGAGCTCCTGAGATGCACCGAGGGCTCTTCAAGGCCCCTCACACATTTAATTCAATTTGGTGGGACAGATAATGGCATTCCCGAAGATGAAGCCACTGGGCTCCTTCCTCTGTGTGCACCTTAGGTTAACAAGGATGTTCTTAGGCAGCCAGGGAAGCAGCAGGAGGTGTCTCCTTGAAGGGACAGCCATTCCTAGGATTCACTTGCAGAGAAACATGAAGAGTCTGAGGCTAAAGATCAGAAACCCACCCGGCCCCCTCAGGAAGATGGAAACACCAGGCGGGAAAGAGACCTGCCCTGCCTGGGAGCCAAGATGCCTCCCTCTGAGAGTGTCAGCAGAGAGTAGCCCCCTTCCAGACCCTTGAATGCAGGAGTAGTGCCCAGAGCTACAAGAATGGCCAACTCTCAAATCTGCCAGCCACAGAGGATAGGTGTTTTGTTAAGGTAAATAGCGGGTTCTTCAAACCAGAAAGTGGTGGATGGAGGATTTGAAGCCAGTTTTATTTTAAAGTCTATGCTGCCTTCATTAAAAGGACAAAAGACACCGTTCATCTTCCCAAATGTTGAATTTCCAAGTTGTGTGACCTGGAACAAATCACTTCCTTTCCGGCATGAAAGGTAAGGGCCGAGCTTGTGTATTACTCCTAAAATGGGGACAGCCCTAACCAAGGATTTTTTTTTTTTTAAAGTCCTCTCTTACATCCAACCTGGGGCTCAAAGTTCGAATTTATAATCCCCAAATCAAGAGTGACAAGCTTTACCAACTGCGCCAGCCAACAACCCCCAGAGATTTATTAAAAGTCTAGTTTTGGGGGCACCTGGGTGGCTCAGTTGGTTAAGCAACTGCCTTCGGCTCAGGTCATGATCCCGGAGACCCAGGATCCAGCCCCACATCCAGCTCCCTGCTCAGTAGGAAGCCCGCTTCTCCCGCTCTTACTCCCGCTGCTTGTGTTCCCTCTCTAGCTGTGTTTCTCTCTGTCAAATAAATAAAATCTTTTTAAAAAAGTCTAGTTTTTTAAAAAAGATTTTATTTATTTGATAGAGATCACAACTAGGCAGAGAGGCGAGGAAGCAGGCTCCTCGCTGAGCAGAGAGCCGGGCCTCGATCCCAGAATCCTGAGATCATGACCTGAGCCGAAGGCAGAAGCTTAACCCTCTGAGCCACCCAGGCGCCTATTAAAGTTAACATCCCTTAACTTTTATTAGCTCCCCTCCTCCTCTGGAATCACCAAGCCTCTGGAAGAGGGACCTGCCTCCCGACCCGGCACAAACATGGTGGAGGCTGACGTCATAAAGGGACGGAAGCCCGGGGCGGTTGTTGGGTCACCGGCCGGCTAATGCTGACGCGTATTGGCGGCCCTGCGCCTGCGCAAGGAGAGCCGCGGGCTGGGTGCGCGTGCGCACTGCGCGACAGTCCGACCGGGTTGAGACGGGGGTGGGGAGGAGATCCGGATCCCTGACTGTCGTTTGGCAAATCTGTGAGTTAGAGTTTTGGCAACTCGGGGAGTGTGAGAGAGGAGTCGGGAAGTCTCGTGGCGGCCACGGGACCAAGTTAAATAGCGGCCGGGACGAAAGCCGGGCGCGGCATGGTCCGGGTGCCGCGGTACTTGCAGTGAAGAGCGCGAGCGGGATGGGCCGGCGTCGGGCGCCAGAGCTGTACCGGGCCCCGTTCCCGTTGTATGCGCTTCAGGTCGACCCTAGCACGGGTCTCCTCATCGCTGCAGGCGGAGGAGGCGCTGCCAAGACGGGCATAAAGAATGGCGTGGTGAGAGCTCAGGGCCACTGGGGCCAGGTCATGCCAGGGGTGGTGGTGGTGGTGGTGGTAAGGGGTCTTGGGGATGGTCGCACCTCAGGCTTCAGACCTTGCCTCTCCCCGGTGGGAAGGCTGGGCTTTTCCGGCGCCCCGGCGCGAATTTCAGCTAAGAACTTACTCACCAGGAACTCCTAAGGTAGAATAAAAACAATACACAGCGCCTCTTAGGCGGGAGCTTATGCTTCCAGCTCGCCCTCAAGAGCAGTTCCAGGGGTCTTATCCTGGTCTTTTCTGGGGAGACCGCAAAGACTTGTGCCACTGCTCTCCAGCAGCAGCGGGAGTGCTGCATTTGGCCTTCAGGCTAGGTTTCTTCACTTCTCTGAGAGTCACCCTATTACTTTGTAAACTGGAGGTATTAATCCCTGCTCTGCTTGCTGTACAGATTTGTGTGGTTTGAAAGAAAGAACGAAAGGGAGATAAGCAAGCAGGCTGGAAAAAAAAAAAAACTTTTAAAATAGAAAGTGCAGTAACCAAAGAGGTAGGCCTTTAGGCTATAGGATGTAAGTTTGCCCTTGAGGTGCTCTCAGGGGACCCCTGAACCTTGCTCATCCTGGTTCTGTCTTCTACAGCACTTTCTACAGCTAGAGCAGATTAATGGGCGCCTGAGTGCCTCTTTGCTACACTCCCATGACACAGAGACACGGGCTACCATGAACTTGGCGCTGGCTGGTAACATCCTTGCCGCAGGGCAGGACGCCCACTGTCAGCTCCTGCGCTTCCAGACCCATCAGCAGAAGGGCAAAACCAAGGCAGAGAAGGCAGGTGAGAAGCTCCCTCTTTAGTTTTGGGGAAAGGGTTAAATGAGTAAGATCACTTCTTTTGGTTTCTAAAAAAAGTGGGGCTGGAAGTGTGGGTTATGGTAGCAGGCAAGAAGCTGGATGTTCACCTCTAGGGAGGAGACCAGTACTACTTACTACAGAAGCCTGGAACCTGGCAGGCTCTTTATGTTGCAGGTTCCAAGGAGCAGGGGCCTCGGCAGAGGAAGGGGGCAGCCCCAGTAGAGAAGAAGTCTGGCGCTGAAACCCACCAGGAGGGGACAGAGCTCCGTGTAGAGAATTTGCAAGCCGTGCAGACAGACTTCAGCCCTGATCCGTTTCAGAAAGTTGTATGCTTCAACCATGATAACACCTTGCTTGCCACTGGAGGAACGGATGGCTACGTTCGTATCTGGAAGGTGTGGTTTTGGGGGTTAGGGGATCAGTGTTGGTAGCGACAAGGCCAGAATTGTGAGAAACCGAACATGGGTTCTGGGAAATTTGTGAGTGAAGCCTGCACTGAGTGGCAGAAAAGATGGGTGGGGATTGTGGCGGCTGGTCAGATACCTGGGGTAATCATGCTGGTGGTTGGGCCGCAGGTACCCAGCCTAGAGAAAGTTCTGGAGTTCAGAGCACACGAAGGAGAGATTGAAGACCTGGCTTTGGGGCCTGATGGCAAGGTGAGGAAGTGAGAGGTGGGGAAAGTAGGTGATTATGCTGCTTGTCCAGTAAGTGGATCCCCTAACTGTCCATCCTTGGAATCTTGATTCCTAACTAGTTGGTAACTGTGGGCTGGGACCTTAAGGCCTCCGTGTGGCAGAAGGATCAGCTGGTGACACAGCTGCACTGGCAAGAGAATGGACCTACCTTTTCTAACACGCCTTACCGCTACCAGGCCTGCAGGTGTGAGACCCCAGGGAGTAGCCAAAAGAGGCACAGCCTAGATGTGGGGGAGTGGGAGAAGACTGGGGGGGAAGCTGGGGAGGATTGCAGTCTTGGTGGGTATGACCCCAGGCCTGACCAGGGTACAGGAGGGCACAGACCTCTGAGAAGGGCTGGGCAGGCCCTAGGAGCTGAATGGCCTCTTACCTGATCCCCCAGGTTTGGGCAGGTTCCAGACCAACCTACCAAGCTGCGACTCTTCACAGTGCAGATTCCACACAAGCGTCTGCGCCAGCCCCCACCGTGCTACCTCACAGCCTGGGATGGCTCCACCTTCCTGCCGCTTCGGACCAAGCCCTGTGGCCATGAAGTCATCTCCTGCCTTAGTGTCAGGTGAGGCAGTGGTGGCTTGACTGGTTGTGGGGTGCCTGGGGGAGTTTGGGAAGGTGTCCGGTCTGAGGCTCTGAAGGACACTGTTAGCGAATGTTGCTGCAAGGCCTCCAGAACAGTAACCATTTTATTGTTTTTTGCAGTGAATCAGGTACCTTCCTAGGCCTGGGCACAGTCACTGGCTCTGTTGCCATCTACATAGCTTTCTCTCTCCAGGTAAGGCATAGAGGTAGGCACAGCCCCGGGGCCTCTTCAGCGGGAGGGGAATGTGCCTCATGCTAAGTGTGCGGAAAGGAGTCTGGCCCAGCCGTAGAGGCAAGGCCATCTAGGGCCAGGGAGCTTGTTTTCCAGAAGGAATGCTTCCAACTGGGCCTTCTCTTACTAATTCTTCTGTCTCCAGCGCCTCTACTATGTGAGGGAGGCTCATGGCATTGTTGTGACGGATGTGGCCTTTCTACCTGAGAAGGGTCGTGGCCCAGAGCTCCTCGGGTTCCATGAAACTGCCCTGTTCTCAGTGGCTGTGGACAGTCGTTGCCAGCTGCACCTGCTGCCCTCTCGCAGTGAGTCACTGGGGTGGGAGGTGCCACCCCACCTCTAGGTATCGCAGAAATGTGTCCCCTGGAGAATGGGCTGCTTATTTGTAGCCATCTGCCCTGTTCTTGAATGCTTCTGTTCTTAGGGCTGTGGAGTCTCTTTGCCTTCTGACTTCTTTCCTTACCCTTGTGCAGGGAGTGTTCCTGTGTGGCTGCTGCTCCTGCTATGTGTCGGGCTTATTGTTATGACCATCATGCTGCTCCAGAGTGTCTTTCCAGGTTTTCTTTAGCCGTCCTGCTCCTGGGGAATCAGGGGCCTGGACACTGCCATCTTCTATACCAGAGGCCTGGACTCCGTTGCTCACCCCACCTGTGTCTACAGTTGGGGTTGCTTCTGATGAGACCAATGCACACTGCCTGCCCCCACCCAGCAAAAGCTTGGCCATGGCCCTGTGTGACTCTGAGTCCTGGGAACCCTTCATCCTTCATCCGTGAATCCACCCAGGACAGTCCAGGCCATGCTGCCTGCATCCTTTCCTCTGCCTAATGGGGCTCCAGGGATGAGCTTGTCCTCTCTCCAGAAATATGTGAGGATGCCCAAGAACCTGGAGGTACTACTGTCCATCAGTTGCTCTTCACATGAGTCCCTGGTGTTTGCTGGGGCAAGGACTAGCCTGGGACTTGTAGTTAGGGAAGGTAGGGGCAAAAGGAAGACCCAGGCCGTCGTCTCTGGGTCCAGCTGGTAGCTCCGTATATAGTAAGTTCCTGGGTGGTCTGCCCTAACCTTGAGGAAAGGAAAAGTGAACCTCAGCCCATTCTTCAGGAAAAGTTGATATTTAATAAATAAGCAAAGACTGAATTAAGACTCCAGTGGGACTCCTGTCAGCTCTTGCCTCTGTTGGAAGGTGAGAGATCCTGGAGGTTGAGCAGCTCCGCTGGGTGCTGGAAGACAGCTTTGGCATACTGATGCAGGAGGCGGGTCATGTAGCAGTACTGCCAGGGGAACAGCCCTTCCAGGAAGCCAACATGGCCACCCCAGGCTGTGACGAGCAGTGCGACATGGGGAGAGCACTGGGCAGCCTGTAGGGGAAGGGCTTGGGGAGGGGTTGGAGAGGAGGTCAGGAACCTGGGCCTTTCCTGAGAGCCCAGGCTCTCTCCACTTGGACCTCATGGTCCATTCTTCCCTAGGGCCTCTAAAGCATCCAGATTCAGGGTGCTCACCACAGATTGGGGAGAAGGGGTCGTCAGCTGCATTGAGGCAGAGCACAGGGGTCTGGATGGCATCTACCTTGTTTCTTGGGCTTGCTGCTTGGTAGTAGGTAGTACAGTCTTGATATCCAAAGGCCACAGTGGTGTAGCGCTCATCAAACTGGTGGACTGTGCGGGCCTGCCCATGGTAGAGGGTGGGGTAGGCTAGGATGAGGCTAGGGAGGAAGAAGATACCGAACAACTTTGGGCAAGGGGTGGTGGTTGAAAGACTATACCTGTAGCACGAAGTCTACATTCACCACCTTTTCCATCACCTTTCTGTTTCTGCGAAAGAGTTCATAGAGGTTTGCCCCTCCTAGACCTGACCCTGTCTTGTCTCACGAGTGAGCAAACCCAGACAGAGGACTGACCTGAGCACTGGGAGAACCTGGTATGTCCGCCATCCCACCCTGTCTGCTGTTTCCTCCCACTTCCCAAGACCCTACCGGTTCACAAGGTGGCAGAGCCCAACAGTGAGGCGCTGATTGAAGAGCAGTGAGTTGAGTGGAGTCTCCAAGGAGCGGGTGGTCTCAAAGGAATCCCAGCATGCAGATATAGTCAGTGCTGCCACTAGCCCTGAAGCCTGCCCTGTTTGTGCTAGGTGATTCAGCACTAATACCCTGAAGGATGGACGAGGGGCCACGAAAGAAGGGTTTCGTGAACATTAGTGAACAGGGACGGAGGGAGGGGAAGAGGACATGGAAGAGGAAACAAAGGAAGACTGGGCCTTTGGAGCAAGCCCAGGCAACCTTTACCCTCCAAAAGAGATGCCCACGGCCAGCAGTGGAGCTCGGGAGTAGCGGTGCTTTATGTGGTTCACAGCTATTTCCAGATCTTCAGTGTTGCTGGCAGAAAAGGTCCTGTGGGTCTGAGGCAAACCAGATCATTGGGAGGGAGGGAGGCCCTGGCCTGAGGCAGAAAGATGGAAGGGACATGGAAGGAGGATAGGTAGGTAGAGCCCCAGGGCCAAGGATCTCTTAAGGGAATGGAGTGAAGGGCTCCAATGAGGAAGGAGGGTACTCACCAGCAGTTCTTCTCCACGGCAGCCCCGGTAGTTAAATACAACAGCTCTGTGGCACACAGAGGTACATCTCAGCCAGACCCTCCCTGGAAGCCCCATTCCCCCTCTGGTAGCCTTCAGAAAGACCCCTTCATAGAGTGCCTTCTCCCCAGAGGTATCAGGGTCTTCGCTGACTTCCCTATTACAAGTTCTCAGACACCACCCACTTCCTCTGGGCTTGGCCCATCCTTACCTGTAGCCATCCGTCAGAGCTTGGTTAGCTAGTTGAAAGATATAGGAGTCCTGGCTACTGCCCGTGATACCAGGAAGCAGTAACACAATGGGCCGGGTGGTAGGGTCAGGGTATTGACTGCTGCCGCGCTGGTCAGCCCAGTCTAGCAGGAACTGGCCTCCATCTGGGGTTTGGAGGACTTCACTGTGGTTTGGGGGAAAGGGCACACAAAGATACTGTTAGGATCTCCATGTACTTCAAAGGGTTTACCTCACTTCCCCAACAGACAACTCCCAAACCTTCCCACTAGCATCGCTTCGGGGCATACCTTGTGCAAGACATTAAGATCCTAACAAGGTGTGGGGTGCTGGGGTGGCTCAGTCAGTTAAGCAACTGCCTTTGGCTCAGGTCATGATCCCAGGGTCCTGGGATCAAGCCCTGCATTGAGCTCCCTGCTCAGCAGGGAGTCTGCCTCTCCCTCTGCACCCTCTGCTGCTCGTATTCTCTCTCCCTTTCTGTCCCTCTCAAATAAGTAAAACCTTAAAAGAAAAAAAAAAGACCATAATAAGGTGTAATGGGACATAAAAGATTAAATATTGCCTCATGGTTGAGCAATTAAATTGAATAGCCCTTCCATATAGCCACTCTCATTGTTATCCCCAACACACCTGGGTAGATGGGGCAAAGTTTACCTTCAGTTTAAAGAAGATAGCCAGGATTCCCCTATAGTTGCAGCCTCTTGTTTAGCCCTTCTGTCCCTTCTTACCTCCAGTAAGGGACTGGAGGCTGAGACTGCAGTAAGACTCGGAAGATGGTTTGTAGCCGCCCCTCAAAACACCACAGCGTAGGGTAGAAAGTCTCCACAGTGACTGGACAGTGTTGCTCCAGGAAGGCCAGAAACCAGGACCCAGTCACCAGCTGAGGCCTCTGCAACCACAACAGTCTGCCTCACCCCCCTGGTGTTTGCAAGGCCAGCGAGGCACCTGACACCAGTGTGACCCTCTCTGGAGGCGAGCTGCTGGCGGGGAGAAATCTAGCACACCTTGGCCCAGAATGGCCAAGTCACTACTGTGAGTATAGTCCAGCGAGAGCCCACAAGAACCCCAGTCCTGGAGTGTTACCTCCCCGGCATGACTCTGAACCGACTCCTTGCCAGGGCTGGGAGCTGCAGCAGCTGACCAAGTGTGGACTCTCCCACTCAACCTCTCCGTGCCCAGCCCCATTTTCGAGACAGCTGGTAATAGACATTGCCCAGCTAACTCCTTATGGAAAGGGTTAGCATCCTGGTCAGAGGCTGAAGAAGTACAGCACTATTTAGTCTGTGACTTTTGCCTTGCAGTTGAATTATCCACACTGGCATCTTCCTAAGACTAGCTCTGGCCATGCTGGCTCCTGGCTCTAGCACCCCATTGCCACATATTTGTGTTCCCTACGGCATGTGATCACTGCTGAAAGACTTTGGCTGCAACGCCTCATTTTCTTGTTCCTGGGACCTGCTGTTAGAGCATACTCCACAGGAGGAACAGTCCCGATGGGAACAGATTTTTCTCTTCTTTCATGCCAGCCAGAGGGGAAAGTAACAGAGATAGAATGGCAGGGACAGACAGATCGGTGAGAGTTGGCTCTGACTTGGAACACCTCTGCTGGTTCTTCTGGATGCACATCAAGTGAGTGAGAGGGCCTAGCCACATAGAAAGCTAACAGAAGAGGAGAATGCTATAGAAAGCCAAAAGGCCTCAGGCTCAAGAAATGGAAATTGCATTTCTGTTGCGAACCCTAAGGAACCTGATGATCAGCTTTCTAAAAGGTCTTCTGAGGCTCAGAACTCAAAAAAGGCTAGGTAAATTATGAACTAGAGCGGCCAAGTTGGTGGTGCAACTGTCTCAAGATGTGACTTGTACCCTGTTCCTTAAGCCCTAGAATAACGATGCTTGTGACTCGTTGTGTGCTATGTGCAGGCCCCAGGCTAAGCCTGACCTTATGGGCTAGGATGTCTGTATGTGAGGAAACTATGGCTCAGGTGAAGTTTGCCCAGAGTCACACAGCAAACAAGAGGCAAAGTGGAGTTCACACTTACAGTATTACCACCAATACTAGTAAGTAACATTTGTTGGGTGCGCATGTTTCAGGCATTGTGCAAGGCATTTTACATGATTGTATCCTGTGATTTTCACAACGGTTCTTTGGCACAGATCCTATGATTCCCCTGTGGGAACAGGTCTGAATGTTGAATAAGTTATCTTGCCTAGGACAGCTAGTGACAGAGCTGGGATTCAAACCCAGGTCTGACTGTAGTGCTCTTACTCACTGTACTCTATTATATTACCTCCTGATTGCTAGGATTTTGAGTTAACAATTTATGGAATCCTTGATCAAACAGCTCAGCAGTGTAGAACAAATTAGGCCACAGGTTAATTTCATTTTAGCGCTACTGAAGAATTTCTCGACTCATTTTGGAGAATTAATTAGTAATATGTCATTGATTACTGTGGATGAATCAATACTAGTCATTACCGTGCTGGATAATCCAAATTCCTCAGGACTTCCAGAATGCACTTTTCCTGCATTTTAACCAGTATGTGGAAGTCAAGGTAGGGTTTGGAATATAAAGAGTCAGAGGTCTCTTGTAACTGGTTGCAGGCAAAGGAAAATGGTTAGTTAAGGAGAGTTCTGGTCTGAAATGACTGATCTTTGAAATTAGGCATAGAAGGTAAGAGAGGGTACTGTGAGGTTTAGTTCTTTTATTAAGGCAGACAATACATGTGAATGTAAAAACCTCTGAAAAGCTAAGTAACATTTAAATTCCCTAAAGATCTTTTTAAGGGCTTAAATCAAAAGGTTTTACATTAGACTCAGTTACCTAGAACAGTTTAATGAAGATGAAAAAGATTTAGATTTTTCTGAATATGTATATTATGTATTTTAATCTAAATTTCAGTGAGAAAAATCTCTTCAGAATTTTCCCATTGCACCATGTATACATGGAGAGCCTAGAAGTTAAAACAGGGCAGAATGAACCACAGGGTTATCCATTAATCCTGAGCTAGGTGGGGAACTTCCACCAGCCCTTAAGCAAGGCCCTACTAAGCTATTGGGGTGGTGGGAGTCAGCCAGAGCCACTCAGTCCTCCAGTTCCTTTCTTCGGGCGATGCCAGTGAGCAGCTCAGCTAGACTGCCATTTTAGAAGAGGGAAGCATCTCCCTGACACCTCAGGATGCCCGCCCTTCCCCAAATGTTTGCACACATCCCAGGGAGCAGCACCCCTCCGGTGCCTGCAAGGCCCAACTGGTAGGGGGAGCATACGGGATGCAGAGAACTAGGCGGGCAAGGAACCCACTGACTCTCCGTTAGGTGATGGGAGCAAAGCAGAACGCTGCTACAGCACGCGGCAGGGCTGGTGGTGGGGTGAGGGCATCAAATTTTATCTGTTGGGGGAGGCCCAATCGTGCCGCCTCCCAGTGGCTCCTTAGGCGGGAGGATCCTAAACCCGTCGACCAGAGTCTGGACCCGCACCCACCTGGGGCACGTATCTCCAGTAGTAGCCCAAGTAGAGGGTGGCGCCAAGACCTAAGAGCAGGGAGAGGGGCTCTGTCCAGGTGCCATTCTGAGGGCTCTGGGAGGAGCTCGGCATCTTGGATGGTTGGGTTCCGACCTCCAAATTCTCGACTGGCTCCTGCGCCCGGCCCTGCCCGTTACGCGCCATGGGCGGGCGTGTGCGGGACGGGCCTCTCCCGCCGGGCGGTGCGGGGATCTAGGCCCCGCCCACTGCCGCTGGGCCCCGCGGGAGGCGTGGTGAGGGGCGGTGCCGGGACCTCGCCCCACGCGGAGCAGAACCGTCACCTGCGCCCTGCGCCGGAGGGGCGCGCCTTCTGCTTCCGCCTCGGGGTCACCAGCCGTGCCGCCCGGTGCGACAACTGGCGGCCGCCCCACAGTCGCCATCTTGGTGAGAGCTTCCTCGGGCGCCTTCTTTAAAGCCTGCCCGGGCCACGCGAGTTAGGCAGCCCGGTCACGGTCCCCAGTCACTGGCACACAGGACACAGCCACTCCTGTGGTGACATCCTCTGACCTTCACACTCAGGGCATGGCCATTCACCTTGTGACAACACTCTGCCGTCCCACAGTGATCAGCCATTCACAGTGGCCTTCCCATACTGGACACAGCCATTCACACCGTGACACCCCCCCACTGTCACATAGATTTCACCTGGGGAGTGCATGGCATTCCACATAGAGCCACAAAGGTTACAGTGACTCACACAGGTCACTCTGCACTGTCTCATCTAATTCCTGTCAAGTAAGCACAAGGGATATGTCCTCAACACCCACTTTGTTCCAGGTGCTTGGGATACCCCCGGATGCTGTTCCCTGTCATCAGTGGAATGTGGAGACAAATATGTAATCTAACAGCAGTGGTTCTCAACCTTGACAGAAGAGTAGAATAGTCTGGGAGTTTTAAAAACTACCAGCGCCCAGGCCTCACCCTCTGCTATATAGTTGGTCTGGAGAGGAGCCTAGGTATTGATATAACTTAGAAGTTCTCTGGAAGGTTCAAATGTGTGGTCAGGGTGGAACCCCGGCCATAGGGCATGGGGCTAGGTAAGGGAAGTATGGCTGTAGTGGGAGCACTGATGAGGGTGCCCAAGCTCCACAGGCCAGAGAAAGTGTACCCAGATGTTAAATGGGGATACACTTAAGACGAAACCAAAAAACAAGTAGGAGTTTCCCAGGCAAAGGAAAGCTGGGGGGAGAACAGTTCCAGGAGCGGAAATAGCATAAGCAAAAGCCTGGATGTGAGAGACTTCTTTTTTTTTTTTTTTTTTTTTAAGATTTTATTTATTTGACAGCAAGAAACACAGCTAGAGAGGGAACACAACCAGGGGGAGTGAGAAAGGGAGAAGCAGGCTTCCCGCCGAGCAGGGAGCCCGATGTGGGCTCGATTCCGGGTCTTCAGGATCATGACCTGAGCGGAAGGCAGTTGCCTAACCAACTGAGCCACCCAGGTGCCCCCTGGATGTGAGAGACTTCTTAAAGGAACCAAAAGAAATCTGGTGTGTGCCAGGTATATGGGATGGTCAAGAATAGGCTGTGAGCAGCTACACAGAGGATGTTAGAGTTTAAACTCAGGGTGGAGGAAAACCATCAAAGAATTTTACTAAGGGGTGGGCGACATGACTGGAATTGTGCTTTAAAAGAATCATTCAGGCAACTTGGAGAATGGATTGGAGGCCGAGAAAGGAAACAGGCCAGTTAGGCTGTTGAGAGAACTTTGGAATGGCAGATGGCTGCCTGGCCTGGAGGAAGCTCCAAAGAGGAGTGAAGATCTTTAAGACAGGAGGCAGAATTGATAGGACCTGGTGGTAGATTGGAGGTTGGGGGAGAAGGAGAAATCATGAAGGACTCCTAGGTTTCTGACTGTATGACTTAGGGGTACAAGGCCGTGCCAGTCCCTGGAACAGGGGAAGTGGGGAAGAGGAAGAACGTTTGAGGAGGAGGAGGATTCGTTCTTAGACACGTACAGGTTAGCATACTGGTAGGTGTCCTAATTGTATTTTCTTAGATTCCGTATTTGTCTACTTGGCATTGATGAATCTCAGGGCCATATTAACAGCTGAAGTCAACATCTCACGTGCAATCCAGAGCCCATACTCGGAGCTGCTTCTTTAATCTAATCCTAACTCAACAAACCAATATTTCCCCTGTCCTAAATCAACCCAGGGTCAGGTATCCGGTAACTAGGGATAGTTCCTATGTCCCGAAGCTTGCCTGAATGACTCAAACTAGCCAATCCTAAACTGTCTGCCATTTAGCAAAGGCTGTGGCCTCTGCCTTCCTCCTTGCTCCTTTCTGCCCTCTACACTCGTGCCTCTCCCTGCTATCCTGTGTGCTGAGCTGTGCCTCTCGTTTCTTAGGGGAACTGTAAGATTAAGTTTTTCTTTCAGTGACATTGACTTCTCCATGTCGTCACTCAGTCACCTTTATAAATTAAAGTCTAGGCACTAACCTGAGGATGTTCAATTCCTAAAGTGGTCTGGAGCTTGGAGATTGGAATTTGAGATTCAGTAGTCATCAGCATTTAAATGATGAACTAGTTTGCAGGTTGCCATAACAAAGTACTACACACTGGCTGTCTTAAACAACAGAAGTTTATTGTCATACAGTTCTGGAGACTAGAAGTCTGAGGTTCAGAAAGATCGGTTCCTTCTGAGAGCTGTGAGGATGCACCTGTTCCAGGCAATCTCTGGCATTCCTCGGCAGAGAAGCTTCATTCCATTCTCTGCCTGTGTCTTCACATGCTGTTCTCCGAGTGTGTGTATATGGACACCAGTCATATTAGAGGAGTGTGTGCCAACACGACTTCATTTTCACTAATCATGCTTGCAACGACCCTATTTCCACATTAAGTCACATTCTGAGGTATTGGGGATTATGATAACAACCTATGACTTTCTGAGGGACTCAGTTCCACCCGTAACAGGTAGTGATGGAAGCTACGTGAACAGATGAACACATGAGCAGATGGGGAGTGAAGAGACAGGCCAGAGGAACTCTGACACATAAAGAAAACAAAGAAGAAATGCTGAGAAAAAGAATGGTGTTGCTGAAGCCAGTGGATACTGTCATTCCAGGAGGTAGTATCTGGCAGCGTCCACCATAGTAAGGAGGGCAGGGGGGCAGGGTGACCTTGATGAGAGTCTGTTTGTCGTGATAGATGCTGATGGGAAGTTGCTGATGGAGAGGGAGAAGTTGAAGGTTCTGGAGAGGTAAGAAGTTACTCCTTTAAAGAACTAAGACCTTCAGTCAGTGGGTGAGGATATAGTCTGAAGTGTAGGTAGAACCAATCGATCACTGTGACAAAAGTAGGTGACACCACTTTGACCTCAAAGCTACACTCTGTCCTGGCAAACGACTGCCACCAATGCCCTTAAGACGCCCCTCCCCACTGGTGTTTCATATGGAGCCATTTCTCAGTGATGCACACTGTCACAGCCACACAATGACACCTTTCTGGAAACCGACAGTCACAGCTGTCACTTGAGCAACACAGACAACTCAGGAAGAGTTCCATCAGATACCCTGACACGTGTGTACCACGAATATCTTTTGTCACACGTCAGTCGTTCACACACTGGTCACACCCCTCTCAGGGCCACTTGTCACCTTGGATACAACATGCCATATGCCTATTGTCGCAGGCGCCTCATACACACAGCCACAGCCAGCAGTCGCGGTCACACTAACAGGTACACTCTTGTCCTGCACATCTGGGGGTCCGCAGGCTGGGGCACTGGCGGCACCCGCACAGTTAGACCTGCTTCTCATAAATACCAGCGTCAGCATCTGCCTCTTTGTCTCTGAGTCTCTAGATGTCCGTTTCTGTCTCACGGACACACACACACACACACACACACACACACACACGGGCGCGCGCACAGGCACGCACGCTCACACACGCGCGGGGACCGCGGGGAGGAAGGCCGGCGGGGACCGCGGGGGGCTGCGGAGGGCGGCGGCCCTGTCCCCGCCGCGGGCACTTGCGGACTCTGCCCGGGCCAGGGCGGCGGCCGGCCGGAGGGCGACGTGGAGCGGCCACGTGGAGCGGCCCGGGGGAGGGCTGGGCGGCGAGCCGAGGCGCGGCAGGCGCACAGCCTCCAGCCGCCGCGAAGCCGAACCCCAGCCCTCGCCGCGCTCGCCGCAGGTGGGTCCGCGCGCCGCCCCCGGGCGGCGGGGCACCGGGTTGGGCAGGTTGGGGGCCGCCGCCGTTGCCATCAAGGCCGACGGGGACACGCGGGTCGCGGGGCGGGGCCGCGGGGCCCGTGCTCCCTCCCGGCTTCTGGGTCCCCAGGCGGCAGGCGCATTCCCTCTGCGTGTCCCCCCTCCCAGCTCCCCGCGGCGCGGACGGGGTGGAGCGGCGACTCCCGCCCCGGGGCGCCTTCCGGGAGGAGGTCCGGAGAGCAGGTAGAGAAGATTCGCTTTAAAGCGAATCCTGAGCTCCCTAGGTGTGATGATGGGGGGGTTCCACAATCCCCCACCCGCGTTTCCCTCCGGTGTCTCCTTTGTCGCTCTGACATCCTGGGAGGGACGTTGGGGGCTTGCAGGAGTTTCGTCTTCATTTGGCAGATGAAGAGAAGGTGCTGGGGAGGGGCCCCAGGTTATCACCCAACTGCAAATGTCAAGGTGAAGAACGGCTCTCAGGTCTGGGGCATTTTGGCTGTAGACCACTCTCTCTTCTTTTTTGGGGGGTGGGCAGCTGTCCTGGGAGGCACGGGGGCACCAGAGGGATAAGTTAAGGGTTAGGGTTCAGTTCAAATTAACTTTTGGACAGTCGGACTCAGCCAGAAACAGAATGGATGCCCTATGAGAGGCTCCACTCCTGACCTGGAAGTCAAGCAAGGGCTGGTGGCTATTCATAGAGATGCTGTGGAAGAAAGTTTTGCAATGGATAGCAAGCTACCCAAGATCAAAGGCTCCTGCCACATCCTAGATTCTTTGGAAATGCTCAAATGCCAGTCATTTAACCTGCATTATCCCACTGCATCTTCTCCAGGCCCTAACAAGGCAGGTACTGTTATCCCAAGCTCAGAGGGGTTAAGACACCTGCCTGGATCACACTGTCAGGACCCAGAGGCAGGATTTGATCCGAGATCTGACCCCAAGGCTGGGCTCTCCTCACATGTGCTAGTGCAACACCTTGAAGAAATTTGAAGCCTGAGAGTCATTGTGAACATGAGTGTATGAATGTGACTGTGTGTGAAGGATGTGAATAACTACTGAATTACATCATAACTATTAATTAAGAGTTGTGGTGGCTTTCAGGTGGTCATGGGAATAAATTACATTTATGCCCTTTATAGTTGTAGGGAATGATTAGGAACACATTTGACAGGCAGTAGTTCAATAATGGCTTTATTTCTGTTGCTTACAAAGCTTTTGTAAATGCTGAGAAATGTCTTTGTTTTTTAAAGATTTTATTTATTTACTTGACGAAGAGAAACACAGCTAGAGAGGGAACACAAGCAGGGGGAGTGAGAGAGGGAGAGCAGGGCTCGATCCCAGGAGTCTGGGACCATGACCTGAGCCGAAGGCAGACGCCTAACGCAACTCAGCCACCCAGACACCCCAATGCTGAGAAATGTCTTAAGCATAAACAAATCACATTATACCAACTTCATTACGTGTTACTTGAGGTGCCTTAGGTTGACTTCCTTTAAACAACAGAGGTGGGCCATACAGTTATTTATGCCTGTGACATGAACTATAACCAGAATGCTCAGGTTGTCAGGAGGGCCCAGGGCATTCCAGGTAGAGGGTGGAACAGCTTGGGCAAAAGCACTGAAAAGTGAAAATGAGAAGCACTTGGAGGGACCCCAGTAACCCTTCTGTTTGAAGCAGAGTGTTAGTGTAATGGAGCACTGAAAGATGAATATAAAATGGTAACCTGATAGCTGATTTTAGAAGGCTTTGAACGTCAAGTGGAGGACTGTGGACTGTAACAGAAATAGGGAGCCTTTGAAGATTCTGGAACTATAGTGTTCTAGCTAAGGAAGATTAATGTGATGTGGGCTTTTCTCCCCCCCCCCCAAAGATTTATTTATTTGAGAGATTGAGAGAGAGAGTGCACACATAGGGGGAGGATCAGAGGAAGAGGGAAAGAGAGAATCTCAGGCAGGCTTCATGCTCAATATACAGGGCTTGATCTCACACTCTGAGATCAAGACCTGAACCAAAACCAAGAGTCAGACACTTAAGTGACTGAGGTATTCTGGCGCCCCTGGAGCTTTCCTTAAATGGAGAAGATATCTGAAGCAAGGAAAAGAGAGAAGCTGCGCCATTAGTTTGTGCAAGAAGTAATTCATTATGCACTCACTATCCATTGTAACCGTGTGAGGTACTGTCACTATCTCATTGTGCAGATAAGGTAACTGAAGTTCCTCGAGGATAATTAACTTACCCAAGGTCACAGGGACAGCCTCTAGTGGGGCTGGTTCCCAAGCTCTGTTCTCTGTCTATTACACATACTGAATAGTTACATCCATGAAATCGATGTGTAGGATCAAGAGGAGGAGAGTAGGAGTAATTCACTTGGGAAGAGTTCAAGGCCAGGTACATACTTGCAGGGCCCAGGGCAAAAACAAGATTAAGAATCTTTCTTTCTTCCTTCCTTCCTCTCTTTCTTCCTTCCTTCCTTCCTTCCTTCCTTCCTTCCTTCCTTCCTTCCTTCCTTCCCTCCCTCCTCCCTCCCTCCCTCCCTCCCTCCCTCCCTTTCCTTCTTTCTTTCCTTCTTTCTTTCTTTCTTTCTTTCTTTCTTTCTTTCTTTCTTTCTTTCTTTCTTTCTTTCTTTCAAGATTTTATTTATTAATTTGACAGAGAGAAACACAGCGAGAGAGGGAACACAAGCAGGGGAAGTGGGCTTCCTATCGAGCAGGGAGCCCAATGCGGGGCTGGATCCTGGGACTCCGGGATCATGACCTGAGCGGAAGGCAGATGCTTAACGACTGTGCCACCCAGGCGCCCCAAGATTAAGCATTTTAAGATGGTGGGCCCCCTCGCTGGTGACTCTTGATGTCAAGGTCATAAGTTCAAACCCCACTGTTCATGGAGCCTACTTATTTAAAAAAAAAAAGAGTTTCAAGATGGTGGCAGCAGAGCATTGCACTAAGCCAAGGGCCCCTCTGGGAGGTGAGCCCGGGGTGACTGCTGCCCAGGTCATGCACAGTTCTGATTACTAAGACAAACCACCTGATTCTGATTACTTAACAAACCCCCTCACAACTTAGTGGCTGGAAGCCATAGCATTGACTTTGCTCATGAGCATGCAGTCCGGGCAGGGCTGTGGAAACCAGCATATTTCTCATTCCGTGTGGACTGGGGCCCCTTGAACGCTGGGGGTTTGCCCCTCACCTGGATGGTCCTCGCGCTGGGGAGGGAGAGCAGCTGTGGCTCCTCAGGCCTCTGTCTGTGATTTCCCCACAGTCTTGTCAGTGTGTGACAAGGCGCCAGACTTCTTCCAGGGTGGCTCTGGGCTCCAGAGAGGGCGACCTGCGCGTGAGGAGATGGAGGGAGAGTGAAACACAACCAGATACAAGCTCCAGCTCCTTTTATGACCCAGACCTTTATTTCAGCAGTTCATTAGAAGCGAGTAGCTAGGTCCAGATCCTGTAAGAGGACAGGCAAATTAGACTTGGTCCTTTGTAGGAAGAAAGGTCAAGGAATTTGCAGTCCTGTTTTGCACACCAGAACATTTGGCCTCACAAGGAAGTAGATTAGTGGCATCGGAGAGTCCTTCCCCTTTATGCCTGAATTGCTACCTCTCCATGGTCCTCTTTTAAAATGCAACTGCTGGTGCCTGAGAAGCCTGGATGATAGGTTTTGACAGCTCTGAGGGATTTAAATTACTCCAGCGCCTCTTGTAGGCCCAGGTCCTGGCAGTAAACAGATGGGGTGGGGGTGCAGGAGATAATCTGAGGGCATCCAGGTGGGGAGACCAGGATGATGGGTGTGTGTGAAGCCACTGCAGAGAGGTCCAGGAAAACTTCTAGAGGGAAACAGGCATTATTGTACAACCAGGTACTGTGCAAAAATGTGTAGGATGTGCACAATCAGCTGTCATTGAACCCTTACCACACCCCATGAGAGGTGCTCTCATCTGCCTCACGTTGCAGATGAACAACCTAAGACAGAAGCCTTGAATGGGCCAGGATGGATTCGGGCCGCCTGAGGTTAAGGCCGTTATTCCCTTCCCCTTTAGGCTGTGCTACCTCTTCCTTAGTGATTCTGTTTTTCTCAGTCTTTCCCTCAATCATTGTCTAACATTTGTATCTTTTCTTTTTTCCTTTTTTAAAAGATTTTATCTTAATTTATTTGACAGAGAGAGAGATTACAAATAGGCAGAGAGGCAGACAGAGAAAGAGGGGGAAGCAAGCTGCCCGCCGAGCAGAGAACACGATGCAGGACCCTGAGATCATGACCTGAGCCGAAGTCGGAGGCTTAACCCTCTGGGCCACCCAGTCGTCCCTGTATCTTTTCTTATATATTTGCAAGCTTTAAGAAAAAAAGAAGTAATTCTACTTTATCATCTCACTTGTAAGATAGTGCCTCATACATAGTGGGTGCTTAATAAATAGTAAAGCAGTAAATTTTATCTTCATTCTACAAACTTATATTTCTATTTGCCTTCCCCGAGGATGCTCATCCCCTTGCTCTCTGGCAACAAAGGTCTGACACCTGGTGCGACCCACACTGTCTTCTGTGGTGTCTAGTCCCAGGATCTCTGCTTTCCAGCTTCTCCTTCTGGCTTCTTCTGACCAGCTGGCCTTTTCAGCCATTACCTGCCTCTTCTTCTACCTTAGAGCCTAGAACCCTCAGCTGAGCCCAGCCCCCACTGCCCCGCCCCTCAAGAAACCCAGCAGCATTCTGGACATAAAGAACCAGGGCCCTGTGCCCATTGACCTGTACCCTCCTTCAACCATTGCTTCTAGAACGCTTAGGCACCCTGTGGGCAGGACCTTCTCCCTGATTCTCCTGGCTTAGGCACAGACTCTGCAGTCTTGCATCTCCCCTCAGTCCCCATGCACTCTGCACTCTCTCTTGAGATTTCTGTTTTCCTTCCTCCTGTTGAGGCAGGCTGCGGTGAGGCTCCCCCCTCCCAAAACCTAGGTACTTTTGAACCCTACTTGCACCCCCCTTGTTCTCTCTCACTTGTCCTGTTATACTGACTCACGGTGTCTTTCATGATACAGAAGTTTAAGCCTTTGACATAGGCACATCTATTTTTCCCTTTAAAACTTACAAGTTTGCAATATTTATTATTTTTTAAAAGTTATCTATTTGAGAGAGAGAGAGCGCAGGGGGTTAGGCAGAGGAAGAGAGAGGGAGAGAAGCAGATTCCCAACCAAGCTCAGAGCCTGATACAGGGAGGTGGGGTGGGCCTTCCCCAATCCACCCCCCAATCCCAGGCCTGGAGACCATGACCTGGGCTGAAACCAAGAGTCAGGCATACAACCGACTAAGGCACCCAGGCGCTCTGCAATATTTGTCATTTTTTTTTGAAGATTTTATTTATTGACAGAGAGAAACACAGCTAGAGAGGGAACACAAGCAGCGGGAGTGAGAGGGAGAAGCAGACTTCCTGCTGAGCAGGGAGCTCGGTGTGGGGCTTGATCCCAGGACTCCAGGATCATGACCTGAGCCGAAGGCAGATGCCCAACGACTGAGCCACCCAGGTGCCCCATACAATATTTATCATTTTTTTAAAGATTTATTTATTTATTTGACAGAGAAAGAGATCACAAGTATGCAGAGAGGCAGGCAGAGAGAGGAGAAGCAGGCTCCCTGCTGAGCAGAGAGCCCGATGTGGGCCTCGATCCCAGGAACCTGAGATCATGACCTGAGCCGAAGGCAGAGGCTTTAACCCACTGAGCCACCCAGGCGCCCAATATTTATCATTTTTAATTGCTTCATCCTATAATGTGATTTGCTTAGCCATTGCTTAAATGTTAGCCGTTCAGGTTGATTATGTTTCTTTCACTAGTATGGATAGCATGGTTATAAATATCTTTATATTTCTTTTCCATTTGAATTCCTCCCTCCGTAGTCCTCAGGATGGTACGCTGGGTCAGAGTTTCATGGCCGTTACTACACATTTTCAGGCTGCCTTCTAGAACCGTGTCAGGTTTATAGCCCCTCAAACAATAGAGGTTAGTCCTCACTGATTCAGTTTCTTTAATGGTTATAGGACTATTAAGATTTTCTATTTTGGGGGCACCTGGGTGGCTCAGTTGGTTAAGCGACTGCCTTCGGCTCAGGTCATGTTCCCGGAGACCCGGGATCGAGCCCCACACCAGGCTTCCTGCTCGGCAGGAAGCCTGCTTCTCCCTCTCTCAGTCCCCCTGCTTGTGTTCCCCTTCTCGCTGTGTTTCTCTCTGTCAAGTAAATAAATAAAATCTTAAAAAAGTAAAAATAAAAAGATTTTCTAATTTTTTCTCCATCAGTTTTGCTCTTAAGTTTTTCTAGGAAATTAGCTTAACCTCTAAGTTTTCATATTTCTATTTGTATAGTTTTGTCCCCATGTTCATTGCTATGTTCTTTCTTTGTGCCTTTTCTCATTGTTCTTTTTTTTTTTTTTTTTAAAGATTTTATTTACTTGACAGAGAGAAACACAGCCAGAGAGGGAACACAAGCAGGGGGAGCGAGAGAGGGAGAAGCAGGCTTCCCGCCGAGCAGGGAGCCCGATGCGGGACTCGATCCCGGGTCTCCGGGATCACGACCTGAGCCGAAGGCAGTCGCCCAACCAACTGAGCCACCCAGGCGCCCCCTTTTCTCATTGTTCTTAATGTGTCAGGGTTTTGTCTATTTTATCAGTCCTTTTAAAGAATCACCAGTGCCTGGCTTTGTTGCTCGTCTCTATCGTATCCCTAATCTCTAGCATCTTTTGTTTTTTCCTTTCTTTAAGTTTACTCTGTTTTACTAGCTTACTGAATTGGAAGCTTAACTTGTGAACGTTTAGCCCTTTCTTTAAAATATGCTTTTAAGGGGCGCCTGGGTGGCTCGGTGGGTTAAGCGACTGCCTTCGGCTCAGGTCGTGATCCCGGAGTCCCAGGATCGAGTCCCGCATCGGGCTCCCTGCTCGGTGGGAAGCCCGCGTCTCCCCCTCTCAGTCCCCCTGCTTGCGTTCCCTCTCTCGCTGTGTTTCTTGCTGTCAAATAAATAAAAATCTTTAAAAAAAATATTTTAAAATATGCTTTTAAGTCAATCCACTTCCCCTCTGATACTGCCCTGGCTGCCTATCTTGTTTTCATGCCTATTTTCCCGGTATTACCCGACTCTAAGTATTTAACAGTTTCCATTATGATTTTCTTCTCTGAGCCACACGTGAGCGTGCCTTTTAATTTCCATATATGTGAGATATTTGCATCATTTTTTTTGAAAATCTTTTTCTTTTTAAAGATTTTATTTATTTGACAGAGAAACACAGCCAGAGAGGGAACACAAGCAGAGGGAGTGAGAGAGGGAGAAGCAGGCTTCCCGCTGAGCAGGGAGCCTGATGTGGGGCTCGATCCCAGGTCTCCGGGATTATGACCTGAGCCGAAGGCAGTTGCCTAACCAACTGAGCCACCCAGGCGCCCCTTGCATCATTTTTGTTATTGGTTTCTACATAATTACATGTTAGTCATAAATATAGTGTGAGACATTCTTTGATAGTCACTGAGCCATGTGCTCTGGCCCATTACTTGTCAGTTTTTATAAATATTCCACATGTATTGAGAAGACTATATACTTGCTGAGGGATTGAAGTGGGGGGTGTCTCTCATCTGTTCATTCGCTCAGCCATATTAAGTGTTTTATTCAACCTTCTATATTCTTACTCATTTTTAGTCTGGTTAATCTTTCAAATACTGGATAAGGTATATTAAATTCTCCCACCATGATGGCAGATTTAACTTTTCTCCTTATAGTTCTGCTAGCTTTTAAAAAGATTTTATTTTTTTAGGGAAGTTTTAAGTTCACAGCAAAATTGAGAGAGGTACAGAGATTTCCTGTGTACGTCTGTGTGCCCGCCTACATGCACTGTTCCCCCACGATCAACATCCAAGACCAGAGTATACATTTGTGACAACTGGAGGAAGGAGGAACCTACACTGACACATCATCGCTCAAAGTCCATAGTTTACATCAGGGTTCATTCTTGAACATTCTGTGGGCTTGGGCAATTGTATAATGACAGGTCTCATCATTATAGTACCATAGAGAGTAGTTTCTCTGCCCTAAAATCTTCTGTGCTCCACCTCTTCATCCTTCCACCCCAACCCCTAGCAACCACTGATATTTTGACTCTCTCTACAGTTTTGCCTTTTCCAGAATGTCCATCCATTGGAATCACATAGTGTATAACCTTTTCAGATTGGGTTCTTTCATTTAGTAATATTCATTTAAATTTTCTAGGTCTTTTTGTGGCTTGATAGCGCATTTCCTTTTAGCATCAACTAATATTCCATTGTCTGGATGCACCACAGTTTCTTTTTCTTTTTTTTTTTAAGATATTATTTATTTATTTGACAGAGAGAGACAGTGAGAGAGGGAACACAAGCAGGGGGAATGGGAGAAGGAGAAGCAGGCTTCGGGCTGAGCAGGGAGCCCAGTGTGGGGCTTGATCCCACGACCCTAGGATCATGACCTGAGGAGACACTTAGCTATGAATGCCTTTCATCTTAAAGTCTAATGTCAATAAAGTTATACTAGCTTTCTTTTGTCTATTATTGCTTTTTTAATTGCTTTAGATATATTCTCCCATCCTTTTGCTTTCAACCTGTGTCTATACTTTTTAGGTTCATCTCCTGATTACATATAAAATTGCATATAACTATATTTTGTTTTGTATACATTTTGGCAATTTCTATTTCTTTACTGATGAATTTAAAGAATTTGTAGTTATGGCCACTGATAAACTTAGATATATTTTTACCATCTTATTTTATGCTTCCTATTTGCCTTACTTTTTAATTTTTTAAGTTTCTCTATTCTCTTTTACTCCCTTGCTTTGAAGTGATTTTTAAAAAAAATTCCATTTGGTTTTTTTCTCTGTTGGTTTGAGGTTGTACATTCCATTTCTGGTGTTTTAGTGGTTATCCTTAAGATCTTTCCATGCATATTTAACAAAGTTGTGCAGTGTGTTTACTCTTTTCCCAAACAACCATCCTCACCTTACATCTTAATGTTGTCCAGCATTGTAGGTCAGTCCATATTTTTTTTTGCCCCCTATATTAAACTAATTATCAGTCTATGTTTGTTTCTGTTTTCCCAAATACCTTCTGATTTTTTCTGTTCACCATTTTCCCTTGCATTTCTTTTTTTTTTTTTTTTTAATATTTTATTTATTTGACAGAGAGAAACACAGCCAGAGAGGGAACACAAGCAAGGGGAGTGAGAGAGGGAGAAGCAGGCTTCCCGCCGAGCAGGAAGCCCGATGTGGGGTTCGATCCCGGGTCTCCAGGATCATGACCTGAGCTGAAGGCAGTCGCTTAACCAACTGAGACACCCAGGCGCCCCTACTTATTGCATTTTAAAATCAATCTTTTCGTTATATTTGTGCAAGTTATATTTGGCTCTTTAAATCTTCTTGGTCATTTTTATGCTCATATTCCTTTCCCATAGTTTCAAGCTTCCCTTTAATTTCTTGAAACATATTAAATATACTTTCTGCACTCTGTATAAATCTAGTGTCTTTAATTTTTGCAAGTCTGATTTCACCTGCTATTGATTAGCTGGCTGTCACTCACAGTGCCTTATTTCCTTGTATGTTTTTGACTTTCTGGCTGTGAGGTCATGCTCTGTGATCCTTTACCAATGGAATTTCTTTGACACCTGAATCGGAGTTGTGTTTGTCGAAAAGATGTATATTTTCCTCTACCAGTTGACTTGAGGTACTCTCAACCCGGTTACCACTTAAAATGTAAGTGATGTGCTTTAAGCTTTTGAACCACGGAGATAGCTTACTTAGTTCAGGACTCGGACCCGCATTAGAGTAGGCTTATTACAAATTCTCAGGGAAGACTTTATCCCTTCCACACAGCACCAGGGTCAAGACAGCCAAGATTTATGCTTCCCTTCCGTCTTTGTGGCATATTAACTTTTTGTTCATAAAAAAGTATTGATTGAGCCAGGCTGTTTGAATCCCAGCTCTGGGTAGGGAATCACGTATTAGTCTCCTCACACTGGTCTTGTCTCTGGGCTCCTCTATTGCACCAAGCACTCAGACTGATAGTGCAAATGCACCTGGGTTTAGTTTGGCAAATGTTCTTACAGCAAAAGCTGACTTCAAGCACATTCCCACCCCCCCCCCAGGAATACCATTTCACTGTGCTGTTTCACTGTACTCAGAATTTCTTACTTTCTGGCCAACTTAATGCATTTGTAAAGATACTTAATATTTTTATCCATTGGATATGGAATGACTTTCACGAGGACATTTCCTAGCATACTCCCAGACATGGAGGTTTGGATATTTTTCTAGACGACCCTTTCAGTGAGATGTGTCCATGGCAGTGGGAACCCTGAAGGCCTCCAGCTGATGATATGATCTCAGTTCCAGCTCCCTCCCTCAGATGGGCCCAAGATTTGTTTTCTGTCTTGCGTGCAACAACCAGAGCTCAAGGATCTGATCTGTATTACAGCCAATGTTCATGAACATCTTTAGGGGAACTGTGGCTTCAGCACCCATTCAGCCACTATGATTACGGACCCCAGTCAACTATGTAGACACACGATATTTGTCGGGGCCACATATATGCAGAGAAAATGAGAGACAGTTTCTATGCCTTTCTGTAGCTTCACTTTCTTTCTTTCTTTTTTTTTTTTTTAATTTATTTATTTGACAGAGAGAAACACAGCCAGAGAGGGAACACAAGCAGGGGGAATGAGAGAGGGAGAAGCAGGCTTCCCGCCGAGCAGGGAGCCCGATGTGGGACTCGATTCCGGGATCATGACCTGAGCCAAAGGCAGTCGCTTAACCAACTGAGCCACCCAGGTGCCCCCGTAGCTTCACTTTCTTATAGACTTACATGTTTGGTTGTTTCTTCCTCAAGGAAGTTCTAGCACAGCTACAGCCAGCCTCCCACACGTTTGATCCCTTGGGCCAGATATGCCCCTGCCCTCCCCCACCTCTCTGAGGCACTTGAGTCCAGCCTTGCTGGGCTTCTATACCTTGTCAGAGCCTGGAACTATTTAATCTGATGAAATGATGAAAGCTACAGAGAGAATTTCATGCCAGGCAGAGTATCTGGGACCCTGACAGGGGTTCCTGATCCTGAGGATTTGTCTTCCTAGAGATGGAGTGGGGCCTCAGGCCTCAGCTGTGGTGGGTGTGTGCTTCCTTAGGAATTTGTAGGATCCGTACACCTACCTGGGACTAGTCAGTAGGCTTCATGCTCTGTGCTTCTGACTGATCCTCTCATATAACCAAGTGCTTGTGTTGCTGGTTGACCTGCACAGTGTAGGTTTTAAGGGTAAGCTTTTGTTTTTTTCTTCTCTACTGGGAATTCCCAAGAGAAAGGAATAGGTCCTGGGGCCACCGTTGGCTTAACTCTGAGTTTTTTCAATCCTTACCTGAGTTTAGATCTGTTTCAAGGAGTCTGGGCCTTTATTTATTTGTTCTTGGGTGAGTTTTAATAAATACAGGCTAATAATCTGCTTCTGTGTAAGTCTTGGTCTTTTTGTGACCCTCTGCATTTCTGATTTGGCCTTTTTCTTAACACCTCTGATCTAGTTTCCATCTGTAAAGTGAGGGACTGGACTGGAGTAGATGTACTTGAACTGCATTTCTCTGAGCACCTCGGGCTGGTGGGTGGGAGGAGAGGATTGGGGGATGGGCAGGGCACCTCAGGGGGAATGGGTGTGGGGAGGGGCTCCTGCCCCCAGATCTGCTTCCACCACAGCGGATGTGCTTTCCGTGCTTTACACACTGGGTCCAGAGTAAGATTTGCTTGGGGCAGATTCCAAAGGGGATGGCTGATGTTTGTGTGGGCCTCCCCACTGAGCAGGAATCCTGTCACCTGGCTAACCCTCCCGTCCCCCAACTCTGTGGCAGACGTCCCTTCCTCTTGACTCCCTAACTCTGCTCCTAGTTTCAGTTCCAGCAAGGATGTTCCCTGTGGCAACGAGACTGTTAGTGCTGCTGCTGCCCCTGAGTCAGGCCGCTCCCAAGGACGGAACCGTGAGGTAATGGGCTTCAGAGGGCAGGGCCATAGGCTGGGATGTGAGAGTGTTTGGAAAATCTGAGGGTGTGGTGGGAGGCAGAGGCCTGGGGTGTATGCTCCCTGAGGTCTGTATCCACCTCCCTCCCCCGACTATTGCCACCTCTGCCTGTGCCCCTAGTCATGCCCTTCGCAGAGCAAGCAGCCGGGACATCTTTGTGGGATCCGTTCATCTGGGATCCAGGGACTGTGTTCTGATGGGGTGTGAAGCCTGGGGAAGAAGCTGTGGGCCGGGGAAGGGGCTGCGCTCTTCTCCAGACCTTCTGTGAGAATGCAAGCCTTCGAGATCATTAGCAGATCTCTTCTGTTTCGTGTGTCCATCTGCCTTAAGGGTTCCGGTGTGAAGACCACACCGTTGGTATGCGGGTGTGTGTGGGTGGGGGGACAGATAGAGAGCGGTGAGGACAAAGGCTACTGCAGTGGCTCCTGCCTGCAATCTGGCCTCGTGGGTCTGGACTGATTTGGGTCAAACAGGAAGCCCCTTCCAGAACTGGGAGCAAATCTTGGGCTTTTAAGGACTGAGAAGGAGAGCCTGAGCAGATCGAAACTTCACGACCAACATGTATGCCCTCAGCATGTGTCGTGGAGCAGATCTGGTCTGTGGAAACCGGGACAGTTCCTCCAGGCTGAGCCAGAGACCCGCCCCGCAGGCCCCAGCCCCAGAGCAGAAGGGTGACCACGATCCCCACTGTCCACACACCCACTCACTGTTTTCTTGGGTCTCCAACTTGTATCTACTAGGTGTGGCCTCAGCTGGTGTCTAACCAGATGCTCTATTTGGGTTTTCCCTTAACATCTAAGTTAGGAATCTATAAAAACAGTCGCAGGGAGTGAGGTTCTGCTTCTGAGACCAGAAGGGCCTCCTCCCCACAAGGTTTTGGGGAATTTGCAAGAACCACGCCCTTTGGGTCTGGGGAGAGAACTCTGCCAGGAGCTTGAGCGGGGGAGGCTGGTAGGCTAGATCCTCAGGGAGGCTCTTTGCAAGCCTAGCCCTTCTCTCTCCCCTCCAGGCTGGACACTGAGGTGCAGCAGCAGCCCCTGTCCAACCCCTTCCAGCCAGGCCAGGAGCAGCTTCGGTGAGGGGGCTGGGCCAGGGTTGGGTGAGGGGTAGGGGGCGGTTAGCCCTGGGTCTGCCCACTGGCCTCTCTGGGGCTTACTTTCCATGTTTCTGCCAGGCTTCTACAGAACTACCTACAGGGACTGGAGAGAATGGAAAAGGAGCCGGAACACATGACCCGGGAGCAGGGTGAGGGGCTGGACACCGGGGCCAGGGGGCAGGGGTCTTGGGGCAGCAGAGCCAGGACTGACCCTGGGCTGTCAGTTCCCCCCTGCCTCCCCACCTGTTCCTGATGCCTCTTCTGATCTGGCTTCTCCTCTTTAGTTCTCCTCTACCTCTTTGCCCTCCACGACTATGACCAGAGTGGACAGCTGGATGGCCTGGAGCTGTTGTCCATGTTGACTGCGGCTCTGGCGCCTGGAGCTGCTGATTTTCCCGTCGCCAACCCGGTAAGCCCGCTGGCGGGGGCGGGCGGGGCTTCTCCCACGAAGGAGACTCAGCTGTTTGGGGCTTCAGTCTTTTTCATCATGACTGTTTTGGTGAAGCCTCTATAAAAAAAGTGCTCTGAGCCTGCCTGGCAGGGATGTGGGGAAGGGTGGGGTGGGGAGGGTTGGGAAGGGTTAGGGAGGGTTAGGGCCCCTGGGAACATCTCTGTTCACGGTAGCGTCTGCGGCAACTGTGTGCTTCCACAGGTGATCCTGGTAGTGGACAAGGTGCTCGAGACCCAGGACCTGAATGGGGATGGGCTCATGACCCCTGCAGAGCTCATCAACTTCCCAGGAGAGGCCCCAAGGCACACAGAGCCCGAAGAGCCCCCGGAGCCGCAAGACATTGGGAGGCAGTCCCCATTAGCTAAAAGCCTGCCAGGGCAAGAGCTGCAGGGAGCCCTGGGTTCCAGAGAAGATGGGGGACAGGTAGAGGCCATAAGGGAGCCCCTGGAGCCTGTACAGGAGGCTGGGAGACAGGCAGAGGCTGAACAAGAAGCCCCAGGCCCTGGAGCGAAGGCTGCGGGACAGGCGGAGGCCAGGGACGCTGGAGAGGCCACAGAGGAGCTTCCAGGGGAAACGCCGGAGTCTAAGAACGCCCCACATGAGTTTGAAGTTCATGTTCTTCAACTGCAGAATGATGAGATATGAGCCTTGAGGATAGAGATTTGCACCTATAGAAGTCTCAGTACCAGAATATAAGCCCCAAAGAGTGGGGTGTATAGGCTGGGACCAGGACCACCTCTTTGTTGGCTTCCTCGCCCCCAGAGGGGCAGGTCTTTCTGTGCATTCAGGGAGACCTGAAGCTGAGGGGGCAGCTTTAGGGCCCAGACAACCAATAAAGAGCTGATGAACTCATCTACTTTGGCCATCTAGTTGCTGGTCCAACCGGCCTGGCCTCAGGGACATGGGGCTGGAGACTGGACAGGTTGCTGTGAGGCCATCGGCTTCCCCAGTGTTCCCAGAGGGTGCTGAGACACAGTAGAGGACAGCAGGAGGGCCCAGCAACCAGCTGCAGACAAGCCTAGGAAGAGAGTGCAGCCTCTCCCTGGGGCCCAAAGGCTCCTCTTCCCCTCCCTGGGGTTCAGACCCTGGGGACCGTCCTGCAGCTCCGAGCTGGTCCTCCCCAACACTGTGTAGGTGCCCTCCCCGGAACATTAACCGGAACTCCCCTTCACTGAGAGCCTAGTACACACCAGGCATCATGCTGGGCATTTTCTACGTTATCTGTCTCCTCAGGCAGAATTAGCTCCATCTGACAGATGAGGAAATTAAGGAAGATTGAGTCAGGAAAGTACCCAAGGTGACACGCTAAGTGGCAAATTTGAATTCAGGTGTATTAGCCTACAAAGCCTATGGTCTTAAGCACAGTCTGGGGCCTCACATACCCTGCCCCAACTCGCTTATGAAAAGGGGCTCATTCCAATGTGCCTTCAGGCCTGGTCTCCCCGGGGGGGGGGGGGGGCAGCACATCTGGGACTGAGGCACCACCTCAACAAGGCGGCTCCAAGGGCGGGGCTTCAGGCCCGGGACAGCCGCAGGGGAGATATTTTTAGACTATGAAGCCGCCACCAACCCACAGAGTAGGCTCCCTACACACTGGCCTGTCAGGTTGGTTCGGCCATGTGGACAGTTCCGGAGCCACCGGACTGCGGTCCTGTGACAGCCCAGGGGTCCAGAGGAGATTTTCTCATGGCTTGTCATTTGGAAAGTTCCCTGGGTACAAGGAGATAAGCATCCTCCCCAGCCAGGAAGGCTCAGGGTCTCCACCTGCCCCTGTGGCTCTGATAAGGTCCAGTGCCGATCATTTCCCCAAAAAGAACCGAGGACTCTCAGGATAATGTAAGTCACACAGCAAGGTTTATTTCCAGCTAGCTGGGGTCCAAACATCCGCCCAGCACAGCGGGTTTCAGCAAGGACCCCGAATGCAAGGGTCTAGGGGTTATATGGCAGCTTGGATTCCAAAACCAGACCTTACAGCTCCTCTTCACCGAAGGCACGGCTGGTGGCAAGTCGGGGAACTTCCCGCTGCTCGGGTGTAAGCCGCCCCTCCTCTGGGCCTCCGCAGGGAGGTTCATTGGAGGAACAGACACAAAGAGGGTGAAGGGCTGTAGCATCGAAGCATCTGGCATTCCCAGCTGAGCGGTTCTCACATCTAGGACAGACAGACTGGAAAAAGGGAGCCGGCCCTGGGGCGGGAGATTTATTTGCTTGGCAGTTCAGCGGAGACACAAGGACACAGGCAGAGGCCCCCTCTGGACATAGGTGGAGGCCCCCTCTGGCCCCAGCCTGTATCTGCCCAGGGAGCGGGGTGGCGCAGACACGAGGGGTGGAGAAGGCAACCGTGGTGGGCGGCAGCGCCAGCCTCCAGGGAGGGGGTGGTGGGAGGCAGGGCCCCTACCCCAGGGCTGTCACACGATGCCGTCAAAGCCCTGCAGGCCGCACTTCTTGCCAGCCACCTGGCAGCCGAACCTCAGCGCCTCCTGCATACTCTGCCCTGGAGGGACAGACAGCTGGGTCAGCCTGGCCCTTGGGCAGGGAGAGGCCTGGGCCTGGGGAAGGCCTGGGCCCTGTGCCTCCCGCCCGAATACTCACCTTGGGACAGGCTGAATATGACCGAGGCGTTGAAGGTGTCTCCGGCCCCCAGAGTATCCACCACCCGGGGCGGAGGGAAGGCGTCGGAGTGGAGCAGCTGTCCATCAGGGCCCAGGGCATCGGCGCCCTCCTCAGCCCAGGCGCAGACAAGCACAGCCCTGCAAGACCCTCCACTCAGCCTGGCCCCTGGCCCCATGCCCCTCCTCGGGGCTATGCCGGCCCCTCCCCGCCTCCAGACATGCTCTCCACACCTCAGGCCTCTTCCTGGCTCCTCCCTACTCACCCTTTCCTCACACGACCGTGCAAGCCCCTCAGGGCCTCCGCTGCTGAGTGGAACCCCAGGTGCTTGGCCACATCTTTGCTAACAAATACCTGTGGGCAGTGGAAGAGAGGCTGATGGTCACCCTAACGCAGTCCCAGCTCAGTCACCCACCACCAGCAGCTCAGGGTCGCCCCCATATTGTAATGCCACTCCTGTAACACGGCCGCCTAAATCCCCAGCGTGGCATCTCACTGTCCCACAGAAACGCGTCTTCTTACCTGCTCAAGATAAACTGTGCCACAAAAGCCCCTGGTTTACCGCATAAGATCAATGAGTTTCCCCGCAGCTGAAAACCCAAGGCGAGCCTTGAGCGCCATCTCGCGGTGAAAGCCACCACGGCCAAGTTACACCTCCGGCTCTCCGGAGCGGTTTACTTTGTTTTGTTTTCCTAATACAACTATGTCCTCTCCGTGTACGTTCTTAACCTTTAAAATAAAGGCGCAGGGGCCACAGAGCTTCCTCAACACCAGCTACACATTAAAATCGCCAGAAAGAATTCCGTAAAAAACACTTGAGCCGAGCTCCACCCCACCAATCGGCTAAAAACCCGGGGTGTGGCTCAGGCAGCCAGGCCTTTGCGCAGCAGCCACCGGGGAGGTCAGCTTGGGCTGTGAAGCTAGGATTGTCATTCAGGATTCATTTCCATCCCAGCACTACCCAAATGTACTATGCAAGTCCCCTCCCATCCTCCCTCAACCCGAGTGGCTCCCGCAGCCCGCCGCCCACCCCAGACCTGGAGGACACCCCGAACTGTCCTAGTTCCTCATTTGGAAAGCCTGAGGAGGCCCGGAGAGGAGACGCTCCCATGCAGGGTGCTCCCTGGCCGGTTCTAGGAGCCCTCTGGCCACTCTCCTACCTGTGCACGCACTGGGATGGAGAAGTTTTGCTCCCTGGCCACCACTGAGGCCTGCAAGGGAGTCCAAATCTGGGGGCCTGCCTCTCTGACCCTCACCTGCCAGTGACACCAAGCCATTCCAGGGGTGGTAGGCACTCCCCGTAACCGAGGGAATGCTTGGTTCCTTTTAAGACTGAAATGAGAGGTGCCTGGGTGGCTCAGGTGGTTGAGTGTCTGCCTTCAGCTCAGGTCACCATCTCAGGGTCTTCAGATCAAGACCCATGCCAGGCTTGCTGTTCTGCGGGGAGTCGGCTTCTCTCTCTCTCTCCCTCCGGGCTCTCTTTCTCTCAGACAAACAAATTTTTTAAAAAATCTTAAAACAGGGCACCTGGGTGGCTCAGTGGGTTAAAGCCTCTGCCTTCGGCTCAGGTCATGATCTCAGGGTCCTGGGATCGAGGCCCGCATCGGGCTCTCTGCTCAGCAGGGAGCCTGCTTCCTCCTCTCTGCCTGCCTCTCTGCCTACTTGTATCTCTCTCTCTGTCAAATAAATAAAATCTTTTTTAAAAAATCTTAAAACAACCTAAATGAGCTGGATGTGGCAAGGGGAAGCTGCGTGGGCCACTCACCACATCTCCATAGCCAAACAGTTGGAACAGCTCCTCTCGGGGCTTCTCCACCTCCACGGACACACGGATCTTCTGACCCGGAGGCTGTATGGCATTGTGCTGTTCTATCCGCTGCAGCATCTTCACCTGCTCTGACGCGTTCCGGCCCTGGGGTGGCACGGGGAGGGCAGCTCAGGACCAGCTGGGCAGGGAAGGAGCTCTGGCTCCTCTCTCCCTCCCTGCTGTAACTCTGGATGAGGTGGGATGGGGGCAGAGGGAGGCTGGCCTGGAACTCCATCCTAAATTTCAAAATTCTAGAGCAGTCATGGACCTTGGAGACCTTACTGACCAGCCCACCCCTCACCCCCATTTCACAGATGAGGAGACTAAAGAATAAAAGAGAGACATTCCTAAAGGCTTATGGTGAATTAAATGGCAAGGCTAGGATTCAAACTCAGGACTTCTCCGAGTGTGGAGTAGGCGGGGAGCCCATAACACAGAAAGCATGGATCTTTCCCCAGGGCAGCTTCCTGCTTCTGGTGCCTACATCCTGTGGGGTGAACCTGAGTAAGGTGCTTTCCGGGCCTTAAAACACACAGCAAGATGGAGAGGGGATGAGGGGGGTTGGAGTCATTCACCTTGAAGGTACTTCATAGGTCAAAAAAACTAAGAAGGCAGAATAAGTGAAAGGGCTGGCAGGTTGTGTCCCTCAAAACACAGGTAGGGTAGGACTTGCCTCAATGTGGATCCACTTGAACCGGGTCAGATCAACCTTATCAAAGTCTGTAGCAGACACATCTGGCAGGTTCCTAAGTCACAGGACAGAAAGGAGAGAGGAAAGGCACGGTGAGGTCAGCCAGGGCCAGGATCTCTAACCGGCCGCTGGGGCCCCATACCTGCTGCTGCCTGCAGCATGGCTGGACGCTGGATCTCCAACACAGGCTTCCGAGGCTCAGCTCCAGGACAGGCCCTTTCCAGGCTAAACTCCTGACCACTCCTTGTCCTACACAACTCCATCAGACAGGGGGCTGGAGGCAGTTTGCTAGCGTGTCCTTTGGGTATTAGTTAAGGGTAAACTCAACTGCAGCATGGGTCAAGAAGCCAGTTGAGTGTGCTCTGGATACCACAACTCACAGAATACACTGAGCACTAGGGACTACAACTCCCAGAATTCCCCCTTGCTAGCAGCATATGCACTCCCAGCATGCAGTGAACTACAAGGGTCTGGGTCTGGTCTTGTTCACTTCTAGCATCCCAGCAGTGGCAGCACCACTGTTCTAAGTTCGGCAGCTCCATGTTGTAACCTCGAGGTCTAGGCTGGTGCTTGGGGATGAGTTTATGTTTGGCTGACTTAGGTTTGGAGCCCTGGTGGGCCTTGATAAGAGACTACACCTAACATGTCCTCCCCTCAACATTCTGTAGCTGAATCCATCTAATTAACTAGCCGTGTACCTGCATCTTTCTGAGGCTGCTTCCCCGTTGGTAAGTGGGTCCAAACCCATCAGCCTGCTGCAGTTGGAGGTAATGTGAGTGGATATGCTGGCCCTGAGGCCAGTGGGCAAACAAATGTTTCTCCTCTGAGCTCCTCTCCTCTTCCTGTAAATGCCCATGTGGTATTCTTGATCAGAGTTGCTACAGCTCGTTGCTTAATGGGCAGATGAATACGACTGCCAAGGAGAAGGTCATCGCCAGCACAGATGCCCATTCACGTAGTCACTGGGACACAGGGAGCCCAGAGACCCCTGGCCATAAAGCTTGTCCTAGTATAGTTGCCCCCTCTACCCCCGGTCCAGGAGTCACACCGGGCATGCAGGGACAGCCTGAACCCCAGGGCTGCTGGTGTGGACCACCTCAGCCCTAACTTAGTATCTGGCACACACTAGGCTCTTAGGAAACTAAACATCTGAGATTCTTCAGGAGAGACTTTTGGACAGATGAGAAGGATCTGGGCCCACAGGGCTCTCCCTAGTAGCCTGGGACTTTAAAGGGGATCCCTTCCCCCTAGTAAACATGGCATCTGATGGCCCTGGTCTGCTGACTCAATGTCCCCCTTCCCTCTGCTTCCGCAGTTGCTGTGAATCGTGTATGGCTTTTGACCTAGCTTCGTTATGCAGGGACCTTGGTGGTGGGCTCATCTCTTCTGAACACCCAAATCCATCTCCCTGGTGCCATGCTGCAGGCTGGCAACTCGGGGGCTGACCCCGGAACTCCCGCAGGCCGCCTTCACGGCTTACGATAGTTGCGATCCCATGTTCCATCCATCCCTCTTTCCTCAGAACAATTTCCCCACCCTCATTCCTGGGCTGCTGATTGGCCAATTATGGAGGAATCACATCATGAATTATGCTGTGAATGGGCTTGCCTGCCCATCCTGGTGTTGACCAAGGCCAAATCACCAGGCAGAGCAAAGCACATCTCTTCCCACCTCACTTCTCCCCTAATTGAAAACAATTGAGAAATCACTGGACAGTTTGGCATGGGGACAATTTCCGGTACAGAGAGAGGCAGCAGAGAGGGGGCGGCTGCGATGCCCGTGGTGGCAAAAGAGTGAGGGAACTGATTGGTGGGCTGTGCCAGGGCGAGGCCAGGGGGCCTTACGTGTCGTAGAGCACAATGGTGCGAGAGCCATTGGAGTTGTTGACGATGCAGCAAGAGCATGGGGTTTCCCCTCTGCTCTGCCAGGCCACCTGGGACACATCCACACCCCGCTGCCTGAAGTCAGCCACCAGGAAGCTTGGGGTAGAGCCCGAGCCAAGGGAAGGGCAAGGAGACAGAGATTAGAGCCTACAAGTGGCCCGGACCTCTCGCAGGGATGGGGAGGGGGTGTGGAGCACGTGGGCCTCTGAGAGAAGAAGGGTCCTGTTCTGAGTCAGTGACGGCGACAACGGCAGCTGGCAAGGTGCAGACTGGCGTACAAACCTGTAGGCATGCAGGATGGTACGGCTACCAGTGGCCTCGCTGATGATGACCGTGGAGATGGGGATAGAGCCCGTGGTCTGAGAGACTGTGTAGCGTAGATCCACGGAATAGCGGCGGAGGTCATCCAGGACAAAACTGCCAGGACGGAGTAACCCGGGGGGGGGGGTGCGGCTCGACAAAGGTTTAGGGACTGGAGGGTTGGTGGCAGGGCCGCTGGGGACTCTGGATGCAAGCGGAGGGGGACAGCAGAGAACTGGAAACCACCATGTTGTCCTGGCTGTGCAAGGGGGCAGGAAAGGCAGGGGCGCATAGCCTGGAATTCAGTGAGAAAAACACCTAGGGACACGCTTTTAGATCCTGAGTAAAGTAAACTCCAACCCCAAACCTGTCCTTCCATCTGACTCAAGCCAGAAAGGATGTGCTGAAGTTCATGAAACTGGATAGGGTAGATGTGGGGCCTGGAGCACACACACTCTGTTTGAACAAAGCAGGTGAGGGCACCGTGGCCTGCTGCATGCAAAGCCTGGGCAGAATTAATAATTACCAAGGTGGTACTTTGCCCCCCGGCTGCCCTCTACACACTCACCCTCATGGTACTCTTCCTCTGAAGGCCCCTGTGGTGCTAATGTGATTCGACACCCGCCTCCAGGATGCCCAGCCAGGAAGCGGTGCAGCGCTGGCGAGGCCACTCACTGCCCTCTCCTCTCGCGGCATGGTGAGCCCTCCAGGCAGTGAGCTGGCTCCCAGTGCCTAATGCTCCTCAGAGTGGGGCTTATTACCCCAGAATCTCCTCTAGTTTCCTGGCCCTCTCTGGAAACAGCGTCCTGGGACCACGAGTCCAGCCACCATCCTGCCCTTCTTCACTATGACCAGACCCTACTTTTAGTGACACCGATGCTGGACAATACAGACTTGTCTACTGGTACCAACTTGGGGCATCATTCCTTGTCTCACACCTCAAGGATCCTTAAGTAGGAACTTTCCCAAGGCATGCCAACTACAGTTTGGTTTTCCAAATGACTTTTTATATGCACAGTGTCTGGCACATGGCAGATGCTCGTTACATGCTTGTTGAACACATGGCGAGAATCTGGAATGGCTCACCTCCCAGCATTATTGTTCCATAAAGGGGAGTCCACGACCCTGAGTGAGAGCAACAGTCTTGCCTCTTGCTGAGAAGGAAGACAGCCACTGAGGAAAGTTAACAAGTGACCAGCTTGTTGGCTCAGGTCCTCTGTCCCACCTCACAGGCTCACGCCCCCTGAGCTGTTGCATGCCAGTTCAACCAGAAAGGGAATCTGGCTGCAGCTCAGGGGACTGGGCTTGGGCAGCAGCCCCCCTGAAACCAGGGTTCAAAGGGCTGAGCTTCACGGGCCCGCAAGCTGGCAGCCTGCCCTAGTGCCCACAGTGGGCAAAGTGTGGGCCTCACCTCCTGATAAGCATTTGCTGAATTGGTGGTGCCAGGGGTCAAAGGGCTTTTGGGTCCCCACAGAAGCTAACTCTGAGAAAGTGTGGAGGATACCACGGGCTGCAGCCTCATAGCTGATGAGCTGAGGCCTGGGTCTGGGCCCAGCGTTAGCACGTGGCTTCAGGGTGGCCTTGGGCAGGGTCCTCTTGTGGCTTCAGTGAACAATGAGGACACAAGCACTAGTCCTGCCCGCTCGCGCCCTGTGGGCCTGAACCCTAGGACCATGGAGGCTCGACATCCCGGGGGGAGGATGGGTATGGCATGTCCCTGACTGCCTTCTGCTGCAAGCACAGCCAGGACCACGGGAAATCAAGAAGGGCAAAGTCACATCCAGCGCAGAGTCTGTTGGAAGCAAGGAAGGAAGAGGTGGGAAGCTGAGCAGGCTCCGGAGAGGGGCAGAGGAAACAGGCTGTGGACAGGACATCTTTGACAGGAGAGCCACAGACAAGCCCCATCTGGGAGGCTCTAGGGCCCTGGTACTCCACTCCGCCTCATCCCACTCTAGATCCAGAGTTATCCCACATCCTATTTCTTACAGCCTGCTGCCCCACCCCCAGGTCAAGACTTCCTTCTTCCCACCCACACCCTCCGGTTGGGCCTTCCCACTCCCTCCTCCACTCACTCCGCAACATGGCCCGGGGCCAGCGAGCCCATGAAGGCACAGGGCGCTCCGAGCAGGGACAGAACGGTGCAGGAATTGGAGGCGTTCCCTCCACGCTGCCATCTTTGGGACAAGCACCTGCAAAACACGTGGAGGGTTCCTGCAACAATGGTAGGCTGGGGCCGGAAGAAGCAAGGCCACCGTAGCAGCCTCGGTAGGGCCCGTGCCATGCGCCAGCTGGGAGCTCTCCCTCAGAAAGCATCTGGACTGGCCTTCTCCCTTTCACACATTCAGGTCCATCACAAAGGAGGGCTCCACGGACCAACCCGCCTCTCCCAGAGGTACAGAGCTGTCCTACCTTCAGCCCCAATTGCTGGAGAACCCCAAGAGTCTCTTCCCACAGGTGTCAGATTGGCTCCCTGCTCCCATCTCAGGGGAGCCCGCTTCAATAATAACTCAGGGTAAAATAAGTAAGACCGGGAGCAAACCTGGGCCTTGAGGTCATTTAAGTCGGGGCAGGGAGGGAAGGGGGAAGCTAACTTATCTAATAACGTGAAAAGTTCAAGAGATTATGGATGAAGATCAGTTTTTCTTCATTTTTTTTAGGTTCTCCTTTCTTTCAGCTTTATTGAACTATAATTGGCATATAACATTCTGTAAATTTAAGATATACAGTGTGATGTGAAACGGGGATGTTACACAATGATTATCACGGTGAGGTTAGTTAACATGCCATCCCATCACATGATCACCTTTTTTTTTTTTAGTTTTTCTCTATCGTGACTGAAAATCTAACTCAAGGTGGATGACCACTAGGAGCTGCCCTGCAGGTCTTCAAAGACATTACCAACAACAAAAACAAGGACTTCCACACATCAAAGCACTCTCATGCCCCCACAACACTGCGGGGCCACCAGCCCAGGGGCCCTCAGGTCTATTCTCCCAGTTCCAGAGAGAACACCCGTGGCCGCTTCCAATAAGAAACACTAATCAGGAGAAATACACGAAGCAGAATTTTTAGGCTAAGGAATACTGGCACACAAAACTTAACCCTGATCTCACTGGGAAGGATACTGATTTGTAAAGAGACAAACATTTCCTGAGCTACGAGCTTTAGAGAAATTTTCATGCAGATTAGAACAGGGGAGCCTCACGGGATGTGACTGCCTCGGGATCACAGCAATAGTGATGAGGCGGCCGTACCACCGCCATGCACTGTGTAGTCATGAATAGAATGTCATTAAGCCCCAGCTTGGATGAGGTTTCGAAGAAAGGGTATACAGTTTTACCTTGTGGAAATCCTTCAAAATCACACTGATACCCAACTTCCTGTGCAGAAATGCTCAGCCATTTCCAGAAAGGCTCTTCTCAGCCTGGACTCCGGGAGGCAGGGCCATAACTCAGGGGTCTGGCCGAGTTCCAGTGGTGGCTCCTGAGAGTCCCCAGATCCTGGGGAACCCAGAACCTTGGGACAGGTGGGGCTGAAATGCCTGGGAAGGACTGGGTCCTCTCTTGGGCTTGCTCCTCTGGAAGGCACAAGAGTCTAGGAGGTGGGCTGGGCACAAGAGAGAGAGAGAGAGAGAGAGAGAGAGAGAGAGAGAGAAGGAGGGAGAGGGAGGCCCTATGGGCAACCACACCATTCTGCAGAGGAGCAGAGCCATGGGTCTGGGGGAGGGGGAGGTACACCCTGAGAGCAGGAGGCATGGAGAATATGGGGGAGTCTCTTGAGAGAGGTGTCCGAGTGCCCACCTTCAGAATGAGCCCATCCGGGTGGGAGCCAGCAGGATCTCCTCAGCCTGGCCTCCAGGTAAGTAAGTTCAAAGGGAGTGGGACTGTAGCTGTTGAAAGTGACCCTCCATTCTGGAGTCTTCCTGGGGCCCTCTAGTCCTTGGGAGGACCTGCGGCCTTGGAACCCACACTGTTCTCTTGAGAGGAGGTCGAACTCCTCACTGTGGCCGCATCCTGCGGCCAGCTTGACCTCGCTAGGTCTACAAAGCAGCCTATCCTTGTGCCCCTCCCCCATTGTCCCTGTCCGCCTGGCAATGGCTCTAAACTCTGGCAAACAGAGCAGCCCAAAACAAAGGGTCAACTGCAGGAGATGGGCAGCAGCAAAGGGAGAGGGGGCTCAGGAGGCGACGGAGGGTCGATAGAGGGCTGAGCACTAGATTCCTATGAACCGTAATTATTGCTCTGCCGCTCGTTAACTGTGTGGCCTTACAATAGTTATTTAATTTCCCCACAGAGGTAGCTGCTTCCTCATCTGTAAGGAGAGGATTTGACTGATCCTTACACACTTCCCATGGGCTGCTGTAAAGGGAAGTGCATGACAGTGCCGGGTGGACCCAGAGCCTGGAGACTACCCGGGCCTCCCTCCTCAATGAGAAGAGGGAAAACTGGGTATTCATGGCTATGAGCGCTATGTGTCTTGTCTGAGTTAAACCTTGAACTAGCCTTTTATCCAGTTCTTGGCTGAGAAAACTGAGAGCCAAGGAGCAACTCTCAGTATTCTAAGCACTAGACAGCACCAAGAGAAAGACACGGATTTCACCTGACAGAAATGTCCTGGGATTACTGTGTAATGGTGAGGTTCTTATCAAGAGTAAATATAAGAGGGGCGCCTGGGTGGCTCAGTTGGTTAAGCGACTGCCTTCGGCTCAGGTCATGATCCCGGAGACCTGGGATCGAGTCCCACATCGAGTCCCACATCGGGCTCCCTGCTCGGCAGGAAGCCTGCTTCTCCCTCTCTCAATCCCTCTGCTTGTGTTCCCTCTCTGGCTGTGTTTCTCTCTGCCAAATAAATAAGTAAAATCTTACAAAAAAAAAAAAAAAGAGTAAATATAAGAGCCAACGAGCGACTCTTCAACTTCTACCAGACAACTGAAAAGGATGCTGTCCACTGATTTTATAAAAGGGACTTCTGGTAAACTCCTCTGGAATTTAGCACCAGGGAAAGTTGGTCATGGCACACCAACCAGCTCTATCCATAACTCACAGAATTTCTAAGTTTGCCTCTAGGGTCAGCAAGCCTGAAGCTAGAGTGAAACTTAATACCATGGTTTTAAGTGTTCTCACGCTCTAACTGCACATACTCATCCTTGTAAACTACCTCAAATTTAAGAAACAGATGAGCTATACGTATCGGATAAATTAGAAGTGAACATAGGTGAGAGCCAAGTGCATCTGTCTTTTTGTTAGAAAGAAAGAAGCTGGTCCTGCGCATTATTAGCTGCATGCCCTTGGATAAATCACTTCATCTCAAAGAGTTTCCGAAATGCAGATAATGATTCCTGAAACGGGAACCGGCTAACACAGTGCTATCCAAAGTCTCGGTCGTCTTATTAACGGCCTCAATTCTTTCCCTAGGTCCTCCGGAGCGGAGGGCGCGGGATACCAGCTCCCAAGACTGGCCTCGGCCCCGCAGACCTGAGGTTGGGGTCTTGGCTGCCAGGCTCAAACGCAGGGCTGCAGCGGCCCCTGGGGTCTCCGAGGGGCCCAGGCGCCCCTACCTGCTGTCCGTGTCCTCCTCCGGGTACTTGTCCACTACACTGATGACGTCCAGCACCACCAGCCCCACGCACAGGATCTGCTTGTCTTCCATGAGGGTGCTCCCGGAGCTTTCTGAGCGCCTGGCTGACGGTTCCTGCCGGGCTCTACCTCTTATCCCAGAGGATTGTGTCCGGGCTCCTGGGGCTGATTTGGCTCCACCTCTGAGTTCCCAGCTCCTCCCCCAGGGAGCCTCCTGCAGCCGCGAGGGAATGGAGCAGGGCCCTTGCTCCTCAACGCCCACCGATTCAAGCGAGCCTGGGACAGCAGACCCCAAGGCCGTGGTCCTTTTCCCCTTAGCAGGTGGCGTGGCTCAGCAGATGGCAACGCCTCCTACTTCTCGGCCTCAGTTCCTCACTTGTCAGACAGGCTCGGAGGTAATGCAGACCTCTCTAAAGCGCAGCAAGGCAATATCCCTTATGCAAAAAAAGGGCAGTACAAAGGCGCCTCCTGCCCCTCCGTCTCCTGCATCGGTGGCTCGCACTCCCGGCCTTAGATTAACAGGGTTGAGCCGGGCCTCGCAGCTGCAGCCGGACCCCCTCAGCCCCAGCCGTCGCTCGCGCTATCTGCGTCCCGCCCCCGAGGCCCAACCAATCCCAGCTCGAGGCCGCGACGGCCAAGTGAGGGGCGGAGGTCACGTGACGGGAGTCGGCTCCCAAGGCCCCCTGGCGGACACCCGCGGAACGGCATTCGGGAAAGGAGCGCGGAGCCGGTACCTCTCTCCGCTGGCGGGTGCACAGCAGGTGCGCGCAGAGCCACCGAGCGGGGAGATGGGGGAGACCACGATAGGGAACCCAGGGCTCCCCCCCTTACCCTATCCCCTTTGTACTTCTCTCTACCCTTGAACACATACTGGAGCGGACAGTTTGTTTTGTTTTGTTTTGTTTTGTTTTTTAAAAAAACCAAGTGTCTTTATTCCTGAATAGTTTACTATGGCGGTGGGGGCCCGGAGCCCCTCGGGAGAGCCTTGCATCGGCCCAGAGACCAGCTGGAGGAGCTGCGAGGGTGCGAGGATTGGCTCCTCCGCAGTCTGGGCCCTGCAGCGGACCGTGAGCAGGCAAAAGTCTGGACGAGGGAACCCCGGCGCGCTCAGGCCATGGAAAGGAGTGCTCTGGGCTCCAGTGCCACAGAGGGTGCAGGGACAGCGGTTCACAGAGGGCTGGAGTGCTAGGACGGAACCCCATTCCAGGCAAGGAGCCCAGGGAGCCCTGGGAGCCCCGTCACCCCCGCTGGCTCTTTGGCTGGTGTAGACACTTCCGCTGGTTGGGCCCAGCCCCTTGTCTACACGTGTTCTAGCTCCAGGTCCCCATAGAGCAGGGCTCCGCTGAAGATGGTGAGTGGCTCCTCCGAGTGTGCCAGCTGCCCCATGACCAGGTCGATGCAGACCGTGTCTCCAGCCTCCAGAGGCAGAATGAGGCTGAAGACGCCCAGGGCACCAGGGCTGGGCTGGCTCTCGGCTACTGGCTTATTCTCCAGGCCCTCAGGCTCATAGCCACCAGAGTCTATCCGGGCCACGCCCAGATTGGAGCGGGACAGCACGGCCTCCACCTTCTCATGCCGGTGCCCAGTCAGCACGGCGCTCAGCAAGTAGCGTCCAGCCAGTGGTGCTGTGAACACGCCTGGGGACAAGGATGGCAGTCAGGAGGGAAGACAGGGGGCAGGGGGCAGGGGGCAGGGAGGTGTTGGGGAGACCACCCAGAACTCCGGGACTAACGAGAGACCTCCTGGGTCATGTCACGTGTCTCCCACTAGACTATAAGTTCCACCAGGCCAGGGAATTTGGTGTTTTGTTCATTACAGCATCCCCAGACCCCCTCATAAAGAAGCACTCCTTCCCCTCACTCTTAGCCCAGGCTGTGGTGAGAATGAATAAATGAAGGAAATAGGGGTCTCCCCAAACCAAAGCATGAAAAGGTTCCCCTTGCCCAAAGGGGCAAGAATGCAAACATATCACTGCACAGCCTCCTGGGCCTGCCCCACTGCCCAGCCAGCCTGCTTCCAGGCTTACCAGTCTCTGGATCGTAGTAGCCCCCATCGTTGAGCAGGACTCTGTCAAAGGGCACTGTGCCTGGTTCGGACCGTGGCAAACTCAAGGCAGCTGAAAAGGCCACCCGGGGCACAGGGGCTGCCGCTGCCCCCTCCACTCCTGGGTAGGGGTAAGGTGGGGGTCAGAGTGGATGCTCAGTGCAGAGCTTCCTGGCCCCCTTTCCCTCCTGGGTCTCTCCCTCCAGGGCTGCCTGAGGCCTTCCATCCTCCAACCCCCGGTTCAGTTCCCCTCCCTCTGCACCGAATGAGAGGAACTTACCCTGCTCTCCTTGGGGACCTAGGGAAGAGGAGAGGAAGCAGTGAAAAGTGGGGCAGCTCTCAGCAAACGGCTGCTGAGTCTCTCACTGTGCTAGGTGTCACATAGACTCTAAAGCAGGAATGGGTGTATAAAGAAAAGGAGGAATCGAGTCCATTCAGTTCAAGTAGCCCCCAGCCTTTCACACCCTCCATAGCCCTGTGAGCTCAGCCTTAATATTCAATACAGCACTAAGCCCACCTTATCCAACTAGTCCATATAGTGATTGTACAGCTCCTAGTCACTGCCAGCCATATAGGACTACCTCACCCCCCAACTCCTTGCCCCTTTCTTCCCTTTTCTGTCAAGTTCAGAATGGAATGAATGTCAAGCCTAGCCTGCTAGAGGTGTGGGGAGCCCTAGCTGTGGTAGGGATCTCAGCTCACATACCTGGTGGCCCAGTGGGGCCCCTTTGCCCATCCTTGCCTGGAGGTCCAGGAGGTCCAGCAGGGCCTGGTGGTCCCTGTATCCCAGGAGGCCCTGGGGGCCCGGCCTCACCTGCAGGCCCTATAGTAACAAGATTAAGTTGAAGGAAAGTCATAGAAGGAGTTTCCAAAAGACAAGAAATGACATGGCTACATGGGCAGGTTGGTGAGGGCCCTTGCCGCCCATGCTGGCTACCCGGTCTGAGCTGCTGGGGGGAGGGGACTGGGTGGGGAGCTAGGAGCTGAGATCATCTCTTGTGGACAAACCAACCCCTAGGACAGTGGTGGGTCTGTAATTCATGCTGGGCGGAGCAAGGAGAAAGTATACAAGGTTAAGACTGGCTGTTGTGGAGGAAGGGAGGAGAAAGAAAGGACTTAAAAGGTGTCCCCCCCACCTCCCACCGCATGCCTCCTCTTGCCCCCTCACCAGTGAGGTCCTTCAGACTGAGCTGGTGAAGCTGGTCCTCCAGGAGCACCACAGAGCTGTTAAGAGCACCGAGCCGCCTGCCCAGGCCTGCCTGCCCGCCCAGCAGCTTCTCTAGCAGGGCTGCCTGTGTCTGGCTGGTGCTGTTGGTTTCTCGTAGCCCAGCCCAGAGCCCAGCCACGTGTCTGGAAAGGCCCTCGCGCAGGCCCTGCAATCCCCCGGCCACCGTGTCCAACCGCTCACAGATTCCCTCAAGGCGGCCCAACCGCCCCTCTAAGCTGGGGCACTGGCCAGCTTGTGCCTGTCCCTCTTCCAGGCCTCGGAAGCGCTCCTCACTCTCCGTAGCATGTTCTGTGGCCTCCTGCTGCAGCCTGTTAATCTCTGAGATGATGCGGTCCTTGGTGGCTCCTAGGTCAGCCAGATCAGCGCCCTGGCCCTCCACAGTGGTCTGGAGCTCATGCAATGAGTCGTTGAGAGAGCTGAAGGTGAGAATAACCTCTGAGAGCTCTCCTTGCAGGGCCTGGAGGGCCGAGCCTGAGCTCCCCCCAAACACACTGAAGCCATCCAGAGGCCCTCTGCTAGGTCCCCCAGCACCTGGGCCAGCCCCAGGGCCCCGTGGGGGCAACAGAGGGCAGGAGCAGCGCTCCACGCCATCCCGAAGGCGCCCCAGCTCCTCTTGGACGCCGCCGCAGGCCCCGCAGCCCTCATCCCCACGGGCCTGCAGCAGTCCCTCCAGCTGGCCCAGCCGTGTGGCTGTGAGGTTTAGTTGCAGTGCCAAGTCTGCAATTGTCTCATCCTGCGTGTCCATGCGACCCTGGAGCTGGCGCACGACCCCCTGCAGCTCCTCCAGGGCAGCCTGCTGGGCCTCCCCAGCAGCTCCCACCTTGTGCAGTCCTGAGCCCACCAGACGCAGCTGTCCCTCACTGTCTAGCACCCGGCGCTCCAAGGCACTGAGGATCTCGCTGACCTGGGAGTCCTGCTCCCGAGGGGGCCCAGGGCAGAGCTGCCCACAGGCCTGCACGGCCCCTGCCACCTGCTCTTCCAGAAGATCCAGTCGCCCACCCAGCACCCCGCTCATGTTGGTCAACAGTCCCTCGAGCTTTTCTAGTCGGCCCCGGGCAGCAGGCAGCCAGTGGCTCAGGCCTCCAGGACGCCCAGGCCAGCCCTCCTCCTGATCGTCTGAGTGACCCAGAGTGGAGTTGAATTGGTTCTCCAGGCGAGAAAGGCGGGACACTAAGCTGGTGTAGCCTGGGGGGTGGCCCCCCTGCCCAGCTGCTCCTCCCAGCTCGGTGCCTCGCCGCCCACTCAGCACTGTCACCGAGCCCGCCACTACATCCAGCCTCCGCTCCAGCTCCTCCAGTCGCCGGCCCAGCTCAGGAGGGCAGCACTCTTGAAGGGGCCTGCGGTTCCCGTGCCCGGGGAGCTGCCGCTGCCGCTCTTCCACGGAGGCCAGTAGCTTCTCCAGGGCCCGCAGCCGCTCTCTGTCCTCCTGCTGCTGCCGACGGAAGCCATCGAGCCCCGCCAGGCACACGGAGCAGGGCTCCTGCAGCCGCCGCTCCAGCTCCCGCAGCAGCTCCTCACTATGGCCGGGAGGGGCCGGGGCAGGGTCCAGGGCCCTGCTGCCGCCGCCGCCGCCACCTCCGGTGTGATGGTTATTGAGATGGCCCAGCTCCTGGTCATGGGTGGAGACGCGATTGTCCAGGAGCTGTAGCTGCTGCTGGATCTCACTGAGGGTCTCATGCACACCGGGGCGGGCTGCTGCGTCTGCTGGCTGCTGCCTCCCGTTAAAGGCAGTCTCCACAGCCCTCTGCACATCTTCCGCCAGGCGTCCGCTCAGCCCCTGTAGGACACCTCGGAGGCCCTGCAGCTCCTTTGTCAGGCTCTGCACCTGCTCCTCCAACTGCTGCACCTTCTCTGAGTCCCCAGGACCTGGAGGAGAGGGGAGGGCATCAGGCAGCGGGGGCCAGGCCTCAGAGCTCAGAGCCTACCCCCTAGGCCCTGCTCTCCTCAGCTCAGACAGGTCCTCGCTGATTCAGCCACTCCTTAGCTGGGTAATTTGGGGAAGAAAAGACGGGAGGAAACTCCATTTACTGAATGCCTTTAGCTGGGTAATTTGGGGAAGAAAAGACGGGAGGAAACTCCATTTACTGAATGCCTTTAGGCCAAAATCATAGCGTGGCCTTTTCCCCCTTCCAACCGACTCCACTGGACAGACACCGCAGCCTTTCCTGCTCTGTAGACCCCGTGAGAAAGAGAACCAGAGGAGATGAAGGAACTGGGCCATGGGTTGCAAGTTTAGTAAGTGGCAGGGCCAAGTTTCAAACCCAGCTCATCCATCTGGCCACCAAGTCTACTGTTCAGAGGGTCTCTCAGAATTGCTTCCTCATCTGTGAAATGGGAATGCGGGGAGGCACTGTGGTCTGTCCATAACACCACAGGGACAGAGAAGGTTCCACGGGAAGCCTGCGGGGGCTCGAGCTGGAAGGTGGGAGAGTCCGCCAGAAGTTCCTGTTTCCATCATTTCAGCATGACTATCTCCCTGGCAGGCGAACACAGCACATCCGCAGCGCCCAGCACACGCACAAGGGAAGGCAGGCGGGACTACTGCATTCTGGGACCTGCAGTCTCCAGAGGCCACCGAGGGGCCTGGGACCTGTAGTCGGGTGCAGTGCATTCTAGGACTTGTAGTCTCAGCTTTCTATCCCCTTGGTGCCCAAGCTTCTCAAAGGAATTCCCCCTTCCTCCCGCTACCATTTCCAACTAGGCCACATGTAGGCGTGCGTGAGCACATTCTCTTTCTCTGCCTTCTTTTTCTCTTAATCTCTCATTCTCAGTTTGTATCTAACTCACACACGCACACACACACTACACACACAGTGCATGCGTAGGCAGAGAATCTCAGGGATCTCACTTACTCCCTTCTGTCCCCTTCTTGTGACTCGGAGCATAGAGCTTTGCCCTCAGCAGCCTGGCCCCACAGTCTCCAGCCAGCACCAGCCCCCACTTCTCACCCCAGCAGCTCCCATACTCACCTTCCCCACCTAGTCCACTTAGGTGGCTTCCTGCACTGGAGCCAGAGAGGTTGGGGCGGGCGGGCCGGGGCCGGGGGCGTGGTGTGCTGGGTGCAGAGCCCAGCGCTGGGGCGGGACTCTCGGTGCAGTCATCGCCCCCATACCCCTGACAGCACCTCCACTCCATATCCGTCACGGTCTTGTAGGCCACTCGGTAGCGAGGGCGGAGGAAGCTGCGGTACCTGGGGGAGGCAGAGGGAGGTCTCTTTATTCCTCCCTGTACTGTAAGTGACCCCGGGTCCTGTCCTCAGAGATGGGCAGCTGCTGGTGGTGGACAAGGCCTGTCCCTCAGGCTGAGTCCCCCTTACTGTCCAGCATGTGGCTGCGCTCAGATGACAGCTGTCAGCTTGCTGGCCAAGGGCCAAATCCCTGTTCGTCCTCCCCCTGTCCTATGCTGGAACCCGAACTCCTCATCTTGAGCCTGACTCAGCCCACAGAAGGCGTTTGGGGGCTGGCAGGGGGGTCTGGATAACTCTGCCCTCAATATCTGCCCCAAACTATTGCCTTGGTGTCTTCTCAAAATGGCTCTGATTAAAGGCCCTGGTCCTGCCCCCGGCTACCTGCTTTGTACAAATTCCTGGAGTTGGCTGCCCTGCTTCTGCCCCAGCCCAGCCCCCACCAAGTACCCATCCCCCAGGGCTGGAGCTCACATGATGCTGCGGGGACACTGGGGCTGGCCCCAGCCACAGGGCTGGTAGTCAGGCTTGACGAAGGTCTCCACTCCATCCTCAAGGACACAGCTCACTGTCCGGGTCACCACATAGGCACACCAGTTCCTGTAGGCACAACCCCACCTGGGCCCAAGGGCCAGAGACACGAGCCCCAGAGGAGGACCCAGGGGCTAACAGAGGGGCTGAGGGAGGGCCCAAAGATGAAGGGCCCCTGGGGTCCAGTGGGAGCCAGGGCTTTGGCAGCAGGAGCTGCCCCCACAGCTTCCTGAGCAGTAGGAGTCGGTAAAGACTTTTCAAGACAGCAAGAGGAGACACAGAATGTAAAACCACAACTACACGTAGTTGATCCTCATGGCTGGGGGGTTCTGGGGAGCCTCTGAATTCACACATTCATTCATGTCCCTTTCTGTGTCAATCCCCAGCTTGGCGTGGCCTGTAGGAGCCAGCTGGCTGGGCCCCTCTGGTGATCTCCTGGATGCTGGCTTCCACCTACCCCTCAGGGGAGAGGAATGGGCAGGCAGGGGTCCAGACCAGGGTTAAGGAGAGAATGAGCCATTGATGAGCCCTGCCTCCCTTGGGGCTTACGTTCTACACTCTTGGGCCCCATTCAAGCTGGCCTTTGATCTCTGTCCGACTGGAGAGCCCAAAGGAAGGAGCAGGAGCGATTGTCAGAAAGAGTCACAGATCACTCGATGGGCCCATGAAGCCCAAGGAAGGGATAAAGGTCTGTCCGAGGATACCAGGCTGGTACAGAGCTCGCTGCTTACAGGAAGGCCTGACCCAGGCCCCTCATGGTTGTTTCCCTGGGCACGTAACTACAGGTCCCCTTGAGGTGAGAGGGGTACCTATCTATTTAAAGGGCTGTAGAAATGCTTTGCAGGAAGGTGGGCTTGTGCAGCCACCTGATGGCTGGGCTTCCTCGCCTCCTCTTCCCCGCCTTAGGGCATATAGCCCTGGGGAGGGTAGCCAAGATACCCCCCTTCTGACCCACCCTCCCACCCAAGTCCAGCCTCAGGCTGGGACCCAGACGCTTACCTGTGGCGGCTGGCAGGCCGGGGGACGCTCTGGGCCTGGGGCTCCCCAGGGCTGAGGGCCCCCCCGCCCCCCGTGTAGAGGCTGTAACCGCGAGGAGGGTAGCTGGCGGCCCCCACGGCTGTGCTCAGCAGGCAGTAGAGGTAGTAGCTCCAGAGGGTGCTGGGGGCCATGGTGGGGGCGCTCCGCAGTGGCCCTCAGAGGCACATCCCGGCCTGACCGTGGGCGCCTCTGTCTGGAGCAGGGGATGCCGCTGCTCCGAGGGACAGCACTGGCCCGGTCCTGTCCCCAGCTTCCTGCGGCAGCCCCCAGCCACACGCCTCCTTCTTGGCCGCCTGGCCTGACCCCTCTCCCCCTCCTCTTTCCTCCTCAGGCTCCTGTCCGTCCCTCCCTTGGTTCCTTCCGCTCTCCTATTCTCCACTTCTGAGGGGAGTTTGTTCTCTGTGCCCCCTGGCCTCCTGTGTCTGGTCCCTGCCCCTCTCAGATGCTGCTTCCTGGGCCTCCAACCCCTCGCCCCAGCTGGCCCTCCTCTGGTCTCCCTATCTGTTTTCCCCAGTGACCGGATCCTGGAGGTGACAGGGCTTTGCCCCTGTGGCTGTTGAGAGGCGCAAGAGTGGCTGTGGGGCGGGCTCTGGCCTCCTGCGCCTCCCTCTCTTGCTCACTCCCTTCCCCCCTGTCTGGCTGGCGGTCCAGCCTCCCCCTTCCTCCCCCCACCTCTCCAACCATCGTGCGCCACATCTGCTTCTTGTTAACTCCGGGAAAGAGAGGAAAAAAAAGGAAAAACAGAGAAATGTGGAGTTGCCGCCAGGCTTGGGGCCAGCCTCTCAGACGGGCCACATGGAGTGGAGCCGGGCCAGGGCTGGGGAGGAGGCCCAGGGCTGGTCGCTTAGACAGGGAACGGGAGCTGGAGCCACAGCTCCCCTGGGGCTAGGGCAAGGCTCCCCTGAGAGAGAAGACCCAAGAGGGGAGCCAGGAGGGGAGAGGAGGAGAGGAGGACTGGAAAGGGGAGAAAGAACTTGTCAGACTCAGCAGGATACCACTCACAATCTAGCCCAGCTGCCTCGTTTTACAGATGTGAACAATGAGGCCCAGAGCTGGAAAGTAACCAGCCTGGGCAAGCCAAGAGCAGGGCTCTGATTAGAATCTACATACCTAGGTCAGTGGCTTGGGACAAAGAGGGAGAAGAGGAGAGAGGGCTACTGGGCGGGGAGGGGGATGGACGAACACGAAGAGTTCTCCGCTGAGGCAAGCAAGAGATTCAGGGAAGCTAGAAGAGGAAGAAAGGGATCTGGAAATGAGGGCGCAACCTTCTCTCAGGCATGGAGAGGACATGGGTGAGAGGAGAAAGACTCATTCTCAAAAAACCAAATGAATATGGATCTCAGGCTTGTCTTGGTGAAGGTCAGGCCATAAGTGGGCGAGGGGAAGGAGCGAGGCCGACCAGGTGGTCCTATATCTGGGGAGCCCAACGGAAGTCCTTCCCCAGCCTGGAGGCAAGCCTGAGAGCCTGGGCAGCAGGCAAGGAACTCAGTCCCACTAGACCACCAGCCGGACCCAAAAGCTCCTCCTGAGAGGAGTCTGAATATGTCAGTTGTCCCCCCATCACCATCTGGCCTCAGCTCGGGGTGTCCCTGTGTGGTGGGGTGCTTGCTGACAAGCGCGAAGCAGAAGTACCAGACAGAAGGGAGGTGAGTGCGCTGTGTGGACGCGCTGCAGGGGCCCCTGGGGAGCAAAGGCATGGGTAACACTCTGGAAGGAGCACCTGGGACCACTGGGGAATGGGACCCAGGCACCGAAACAACCAACACAAAACAGGACAGATGGCGTGCCAAGGGGACCAGACAAATGGATGATGTGTTCTGTGTAAGGGGAGGGGAAAGACAGCTGGATGCTCGGGGGAGTCAGAGGAAAGCTGATGGAAGAGAGAGAGAGGCTGAACAGTGCTGGGGTGAAAAAGCGAAGCACAGAGATGGGGGAGGGGAGGGATTGCAGGCTAGGGAAAGAGGCCTGCCTCAGTTTCCTCGTTCCTCAACGTGCGAATCATAACAGCACCCGCCTTCCTAAGTTTGTGAGGATTAAGTTAATACTCGTAAAGCATTTAGAAGAGTGCCTGACACATGGTAAATGCTTAGTAAGAGCTCTTATTTGTGTCAGGAAGAAGTGGGACAGAAAGTCAAAGAAGTTGACTGTGGAAAAACTGGGGAGAGGCCCAGATGACTGGTTAAGAGCTTGGATTACAAGTGTTTGAGTAGGAGCTCAACAGCCTTTCAGAAAGAAGACATGGCAGGCAAGAGCAATGGGTAGGGTTCTAGGTACAAGAACACTGGTTCTGGCTCCTCTTTTGAGTAGTGTTACCACTGTGTCCTAATGCCATGACTCCACTGGAGGTAACTGCTGGCTACTGTCTGAGGTGCCTTCGACATTCTACACTGCAAAGTGATGCAGCCTGGAAACAGAAGGCTGTGGTTGCTTGGGGACTGCCTGGGTAATGAGAGGCCAGAGGAAGGGAGACATCGCAGAGGATTCTGGGGTTTGAGCCAGGATGGGGAAGTTCAGACAAGGAACAGCTCTGGAAAAAAGGTGACCTTAGTCTGGACATACTGAGTTTTAAGATGAGAATAACATAGCTGGATGGCAGTAAGTGTCCAGGAGATGCTCAGAGATGTGGGTCTTGCTTCTGGGAACCATCTGCAGGGCAATAATTGGAAGCCACGAGAAAGGATGCCACCAAATCTTCAGTGTGACTCTGTGTGATCTGCCTCTGAGGTCCCATGGCCCAGTATGTGATCTTGGTGACTGGGAGAAATGTTGGCAAAAAAAGGATGGTGAAAGTGAATGCTGGAATCCACAGAAATGGAAATTTGTGGCTTCCCCTTATGAGTGTGGGGATTGGCACACAGGGAGGCTTGAAGGAAACAGTCCCAGGAGATCCTGATTCGAGGGCAGCTGTCAGTGGAGGGTTGTAGCATTGTTCCTGCTCTCTGCATGGGCTCTGGGCCCTGGCCCTGATGGGAAGCCAACCCGCTTCAGGTTGCCCTCGCTGCTGCTGTGAGTTTTCTTTCTCAGCTCTTGCCTCCCTCTCTCCCTTCAGGGGCCTCTGAAAACCTGAAAAGTCAAATGCAGCCATCTTGTCACTGCCTGGTTGTCACTTATTCCTTAAGTTTAAAAATCTGTTGTATTTTAAGTGTGTCAAGCCAAAAATGTTGACTTTGAAATACCTTTGCAGTAGGTTGCATTTCATTCAGTAATGTAATTAGGAGCCAAGACCTAGGGGCTGACATGACTGTGATACCTCAAATAAGCCAGTGGCTCTGGGTTCACTGGGGAGGCCTGAGGTATTGGGCAAGCAGGCCCCAATTGCAGACGAAGGTTAGAGGAAATGCACTGGTGGTGGCGGTGGTATTGGCAAGTAGCCACAAATTTCCAAAGCAATTGGCAAGAGAATTCGTGAGATCAAAAATGGCTAAGTCCTTCGGGGCAGTAGGACAAGATCTGTTTTATAACCTTTCCAAGATAAGGGATTTTCAAGAGTCTAATGCCAATGGGAAATCTTGGCTATAGGGGCAGCTAACTTCTTCTGTCAACCATCAGTGGCTGAGCAATGAGCTCACGTGTGGAGGCTAGGATAGCCCAGGATGCCTACAGTAAGCAGCATTTCATGTCTAATGCCTTCTGTCAGAGAACTGAATACTGAGAGGAAAAAATGGAGAATAATGGGAATCGGGCCTTGGTTTATGCAAATATAGATGGGAATTCAAGCTAGTGGGGACTCTGGAGCAAAAGTCTACTCCTGCTCAAATGCATGTTTTTCTTTTCCTTCCAACCCTTCCCACAGGTCCAATACTTTAAGAGCCAACCTCTCTTGACTCAGGGCTCAGGCCCCTTTCCTGGGTCTTGTTGTCTCCTCAGCTTAACCCTAAACTCCTGTCTTCTCCTTGAAAATGTCACACTAATTGCAGAGATTAAGCTCTACATATGCCCCCTCCCCCAAATTCTCTCCCTCCTCCAGTTCCCCCAAGGGTAAGGCTTCACCGGTCTCACTTCCCACATATTTTTCCACCCAAGCTCTTTTCAAGCTTTCTTAATTCTTAGCTGAGTCTAGTTTAGTCCAGGGGACCATTTTTAATTTCAGTTCCTCCAGGCAGTAGGCCAAATGACCTATTCAAGGCTGATAAAGAGTCGCTGACCTAGGCACAGCATGTTCTGGGAGGTGAAGGATATTTATGGATGGTTCTAAAACAAATCCTTTTCCTCTTGTCCCTGACCCTAGGATAACCCATCGAGTCCATAGTTGTACATAGAGTATGGAATAGAGGAAAGCGGATCAAGGTGACAGTTTCAAACCATTTGTACAATTCTGAGCCTCAGTTTCCTTCTTTGTAAAATGATCTTGAAGGTCCCCTTCAGCTCTGAAAGTCTATGGTCAGTTGTTTCAGGACAGCCTTGGAAATCTGAAGTACTTCCAAGGCTTTCCCTCATGTCAACTGCAGTCTAGAAAGTCGACTTTACAGGGTCTAGTTCTGTCTTAACAGTAGATCTAAGTGTCTGGTTGAACTTGGATCTGCTTCAAATTTCCAGGAGCAACAAAGCATAATATGTGTAATCCTTTAAGACTTAGAAGACCCACATTCTCCCAGAGCAGAGCTGGGAACAGACCACTCTCTGAGGGACACATGGGGAAGTACACGCCTGGGGTTTCACTATTATGTGGAGGGGACATGGGCTTGGGATTCTAAATAGGAAACTTCTGGAAAACACTGGGTGGAGGCTGGGGGGACAAAAAGGGGGAGGCCAGGGGAATTACAGACTGCTGAAGGCAGAGCCTGAGCTCAGGAGTCACTAGGTTGGAGCATGGAGGACAAATTGAGGGTCCCAGGCTGGGGAAGCCAGCTCTGAGCTAGTGCACCCCTGGCTCATGCTGCACACAGGCAACAGGGCAGCAAGACAGTCCCCTGCCCCAGCTGTTTCAGTCCCTTAGCAGCTCCTGTAGTTTTCCTTGGCTCAGAGAAGCAGAGGCGTCCCCAGAGCCCTGGCCCCCCTCTACCGCAAAGCAACTGGCTTCCATTACCCCTGACAGCTCCAGAGCAACAGCCCAGCCCCCGGCCCCAGCCTGGCTCCGTGCCGTTCCCTTTTATGGTGAAGCTGAGGGAAGGCAAGCAGTGAGGGGGGAGTAGGATCTCCCTGGGGCAGAGGGCTGTAGAGCTCCAGGGCGTCTCCTCTCACCAGAGACCCTCAGACATCTACCCACAGTCTTCTTCCTCCTCAACGATCCACTCCGCTCAGAATCCACAACCCCTCTTGCTCATCCCAGCCCTTCCTCCCTCCCCCTCCCTCACATCCGGGGGGTGATTTCCCACTTGGCTCAAGTCCCACGGTTTGGGTTTTGATTCCAGGAGGGTCCGCCCTATTTCCGACGCCCACCTCTGGGGGTGGGATGGAGGGAGCCAGCCCGAGTGAGGAAGGCACTGGGCAAATCACAGGCAGGATCCTTCCACTTCGCGGCGGTGGGGAAAAAGGCGAGCGCCGAGGAGAGGAACACCCGGCCGCCTCAGCTCTCTCCCCATTCTGCACCGCCTTTCACCCCCCTCTCCGCTGTCGGGGCCAGGGAGGGAACCCTGAGGGCAGGGCCCAAAGGAAGCACCTGGCTGGGCCGAGCCGGGAAGTGGAGGGTGGGCAGCAGCGCGGGGGACCAGGCAGGAAAAGCGGTCGGAATCTGGGGGTCAGGCCGAGACTCTCACCCCGCCACGCCGCCGTACCCTCGCCCTAGCCCGTCGCCTGGCTCCGGCGAAGCGGCCATGGCTCTGCCGGGTCCCCTGCCGGGTCCCCTACCGGGCCAGCGGCGGCCAGCTGCGGCCAGCTGCGCCCCGCCGCGTCCCGCCGGTCCTAGGCCCGCGTCTGCGGGCCGCCCGCCCCTACGGCAGGCCGTCCCTCCGCAGCCCCGCCCTAGGCCCCGCCCCTTGAGATGCGCCGTGGGAAGCAGGCGAGACGGCGGGGCTAGAGAGCCCGTTCCGGCGGAGCGGCAAGGCCGGAAGTGCCTGGTTTGGGCTAGCTCTCGCGCTACCAACTTCCGGGCAGGGACGCCTACCTCCAGCTAGGACGCGGACCTCATCGCGGGGAGCGCGGCTGATCAGGTGAGAGGCACGCAAGCGCGCTCCACGGCGCTTTGGCGATGGCTGGTCCTGAGGGCGAGGACCCGTCCTGGCCTGGACGAGAAGTGCGCGGGCCTCAGGCTCAGTCCCTCCTCTTCTCCTCAGGATGATCACAGACGTGCAGCTCGCCATCTTCGCCAACATGCTGGGCGTGTCGCTCTTCCTGCTTGTCGTTCTCTATCACTACGTGGCCGTCAACAATCCCAAGAAGCAGGAATGAAAGTGGCGCTTTCTCCGCCCCAGGTAACGGTCCGGGGCTTAGCGCCCAGCCCCCGGAGAGTGGAGTGGTGAGGCCGCGCCAGGGCCTGCAGGGTTCGAAAATTCGTATCAGAAAGTGTCTGGCCAAGCATGATACAGTCCAGAACTGAGCCCCTTTATCCGCACACAGTAGGGAGAGCCTTGCAGTGCCCTGCCCCCTCCCCCTTAAGCCCCCTGTCCCTGCTAGAATGGGGGTGAGTTTCCTAATCCTCCTCAGTCCCTGTCTTCATGATACCCCGATGTCCATGTTGGGGGTTTGGCTACAAGGAGGCACTGACACCGGCAGGAATAAAGGTACTGAGGATGCCATCCAAGTATGAGGAGTTGGGCTCTTCACTTAAGTAGTCCTCACTTCTTTAAAATTATTTAGAGTTTTATTTAGAATTTGTGCGTGTGTGGTTGTAATGTAGAATTCTATTGCCGTGTTCTGGGGTAAGGGCACTGAGTTAGCAGTTGGTTACTCTAGATGGAAGACCTAGGGGAAGGTGAGGGTGGGAGGGAACCTTAAGTGTGAGTCAAAAATGTGAAGGGGGGACAGGCTGGATGGAAGTTGATGCCTGAAGGATTTCCTCAGAGGAAAGCTGCAGCATTTTCCTTACCTCAGGTCTTTCCCCCTCTTTTCTAGGGTTCCAGGACATAGTCTGAGGCAAGATGGAGGGTATGAGGGGCCTTCACACTTCACATCACCCCTCTACCCATCACAGCATACAAAGCAACTACACCTGGATTTTTCCAAACAACTTTTATTTCCTCAAAGTCTTCCTTAACCCTATGGAACAAGAAGCTGCCACTGAGTAGGGCCCAGTATAGGGGTTTCTTTTCTACTCCCTCCCCCCCCCATATAAAAATATAGATATATATTTTTTGTGGTCCCAAAATCTTGTGCTGTGGAGGGAGGGTTGGGGTAGCACGTTCCACTCTGTCCTGTCTCAAGGTGATGCTCTGCGATGCTTCAGAAGAGTATGGCTGGCATTCCAAGGACTTACGGTTGTCACATGGAATCAACAGCTGAGGGAGGGGACTAGCACATTTCTCACTGTGTTCCCATCTTGGGGCTGTATACTGGGCATGAACGTTGAGGCATCAGACCCGGGGAGAGACAGAGAGTGGGGGAGATTTAGGGACAAAACAAACCTCAGGTTGGCCCAAGGGCCCCCCGCTGTAACAAATCCGGGACTGGGAGTCAGACAGACTACAGGAAACAGGAGAAAAGGCAGGGGCAGAGCGGGGCCGTGGGGGCCCGGCCTGTGGCAGCCTGCAACAGAGAAGAGAGAGGAATCGGTTGTGAAAACTCTGCTCCTCTTCTAGTTTGTTCACCAGGGGCTGGGAGATGGGAACGGTGAGATGGGCAAGGATAGAGGGGTTGAGCATTGCACAGTGGGCCGATGCTGGAATGAGTCAGCTCCCAGGCCTTAGGCCCTAACAAGTTGTTGTTTTCTTGTCTGTTTGGAGGAAAGACTGAGGCCATGATGGGAAAAAAATGAGGGACAATATCCTTAATGAAAGCACCTTTAGTCTTAGGGGTCAGAGGGAGTTGGGAGGGAAGAAAATAATCCTGAATGGCAGCAATGGGAATGAAGGAATAGAAGTGAGGTGGGGGGTGAGGGATTGAACCTGGGTGCTCACCCTGGTGCAGAGTGGGGTCCCGGCTCCGGCTCACTGCTCTCCTTGGTCCGGGCTATAGGGGATGTGGGGCCGGAGGAGCCGCTCATCCCTCTGCGAGTCGGCGGTGAGCCCCGGCCCAACCTGGGCCTAGCCTGTATGGATAGGGGGTGGGCTAAGAGGCTGGATTCTTCCATCAACTGTTTTGCTTCTGGGTTTGCTTCTAGAATTTCCATGCATAAGAATTAGTATAGGGGTCCACATAGGTGTTGGGACCCTGAATTTCTGGTTACTATCCCTGGCTGAGAAGGTAAGGCAGGATAATAGCTACAGAATTCTTGGGTTCAGTCTGTGACTCCAAGTCTTAATTAGGGGAGGCAAAAGGTCCAGCATTTAACCTCCATGGTTGTATCACAGCTAACATCTGGCTGAACAGAGAAACAGTGTATGGAAAGCAGCTGGGGAATCGGTAGATCTCCTTTGGAGCCTTCTGTGCCTCAGCCCCTGCCAGAGCAGCTTAGCTTTCACCCATCCAGTCTCTGGCCTATACCCGGCTTTAGCCAACTTAGCATGGGGATCTGGACTGAATTGGGTGGTAGCACAGCTGTTCTTAGGAGCAGCAACCAGATTTGTTACCTGGGGAATCCGGGACCCCTCCTGGCGGGAACTCTCCTCGGGCAGCTCTGGGCAGAAAGAGAGGAGAAGCTAAGGGCAGGGGGAGGGCAAAGCCAAAGCTAGCAGGCTGAGGTTGGGGCTTATCTGGCAGGGACATGGGTTGGAACCAAGCAAGGGACCTAGCTGGAGGGACTGGCGGCACTGGGCAGACAGGCACTCAGGCACCAGAGCAGCTTTCTGATACGGTCAGGGGGAGAGGTTGTATAGCAGTGCTGAGCATTTTCCCTCCCACTACCCAGATGAACAGTGCCTTGCTGGGCTCTGCAAGAATTGTTTTGCTGGGGGCTAGGGAAGACCCACAAATGCTACCTGCAATCGTGTCCTGATACAGGGCATCCGAGGTCCTAGCAGCCCTTTCCCAATCACCATGACAGCCTCTGGCTTGTCCCCTGAGGACAGGAGTGAGAAGCTGCTCCCTAGGAAACAAAAGAAACCTATCAGGGTAGGGGACCATGGAGAAGAAGAGGTAACTTCCTTTAGATCAAGGTTTTCTCAGTATTGGCAATTTTGACATCTTGGGCTGTATAATTTTTTGTTGGGGGTGGGGGGCTTTCCTGTGCCTTGTAGAATGTCAAGCAGCATTCCTGGCCTCTACCCACTAGATAGCCTTCTCCCCCTGTCCTGTCTCCACTGTAACAACCAGAAATGTCTTCAGACATTGCTACACGTTTCCTTAGTGGGCAAAACGGCCTCTGCATGAGAAGCACAGTATGTTCTTGTCTGGTCCAAGGGCTCGAGTAGCAACTTGAACCTTGAATCAGAGCCCATCAAACTGAACCACTGAATTTATCTAGAGCTTAGAGCCTATCCCATCCAAATGAGTAAGTGTTTAAGGATCAAGTCAGTAGCCAAGACTGATGGATTGAGGGTTACCCATTGAAGACAGCTGACAGGTTGGGAGTTACGGGCTCTGAGGGGGTTACAGGCTCTGAGGGAGTTACAAGATGTTGGGTTGGAGTCTTTGGACTCATTCCCAACCAGGTCTTTACACAGTTGGGGGTGTAACTTAAAGAAGAGCAGGTGGTCTAGGTTTCATGTGGATGATGTGGTTATACAGCATTTACAATGATTATAAGTGAAAGGCCTATGCCTTTTTCCTTCTTCAGTTTTGTCCACTGTTCCTGGAGCTCCTGGACTCAGGAAGCTCAAAGTAGCAGGTACTCGGGTTGTACAACTATAAAAATGAGGATCAAGTGAGGTAATGTGCTTAGAGCAGTGCCTACCACATAGGAGACACTCAAGAAATAGTAACTGTTATTTTATTCTACAAAGACAATTTCCAGCTTCCTGTACAAGGACATAGGTGCTTTAGGGGTTTAGGGCAATCTGGGAGGGTAACTGATGTTCCCGGGTTTGCAGAGGGCTGCATTACATCAAGTCAAAAGAAAGAAGTCCAGGTCAGGTGGCAAGGGAGCCCAAGGGACTGGTTTAAGCCTCGTAGGGACCCTGGTCTCCACCCTTGGTGGCAGGGAAGGCTTTCCCACCCAGATTTTGGTGGCAGTGGGTACAGACCTGATATGCTGAGTGAGCTGGGCAGCAGACAGGAGCCCATGCTGGGTGAGGAGGCTGGGCTAGAACTAGCAGGGTTTGGGGACAGGGCCAGGCTGCCTGAAGTAGGGCGATGGGTGAGTGGCTGCTGCCGCCGTCTCCTGTCCTGGCTTCGTGGCTCTGAGTGGAAGGGACACAGGAGAGAAAAGGGCAAATAAGCGAGGCCCTGGCACTCCACTGCCCTGCTGGCGCCCCCTGCTCAGAAGATGCCAGCCAGCACCCCTCTTCAGAAGTAAATCTCGGATGGGTAGAAAGACCTCTGACATTTATTCCAGTTATCTAGGCCACAGCGGGCCCTCATCTACCTCTCTGGCTAAACAACCTTCCCACTCACCAGTTCATTTGTGAACAGTTCAGTTCTCTTCTGGCAGAGAAGTTACTGAGCTTGGCTTCTGAAACACAGGTCCTCTAGGTTCTCCTACCTCTAACTGCCCCTCTTCGTTTGTTCTTCCTGATCCCAAATACCAGTGCCCACCACCCCCTCCCAGTTCTACCGTTGGTCTCCTCTGGCTCTTTCCCCGGAGCTGTAGGTCAGCAGTCCGCTGGCATTTCTACCTGCTAGGCTCTCGTGATCCCAGCAAAACTCATTTTCTCTTCTCCTTCCTTTTGTTTTCCTTATCTTGATGAAAAATGGGCTAGAAACCCTGTTTCATCTTTGGACTCCTTGCTTACATTTTGATTTGTGTTTATTAACCAAATCTGGAAAACACCACCTCTGCCTTTGCTTGGATTTCTCCTTCATTCTCCTTTGCCATGTCCCGTGTCCACATACAAGCCTTTCTCTGATTAGGCTTTTGAAAAAAAATTCCCTGCTTGTCGTCCTAGCTTGAATCTCTTCCCTTTTATGGTCCGTCTTTCACACTGGTGCCAGACATTACTCCAAAACCTAAACCTGATCAAAAAGCATTCGGTTCAGATCAGGAGAGATACTGAAGGTCTTGTAAAGGATAAAGTCTCAACCTTTTAACGTGGCCTTCAGAGCTCCACTGGCTGTGGTTCCACTCTGCCCATCCTTGGTAGGATGCTGACTTGATCCTTCATACCCTCTGCTGTTTCCCCTGTGGCTGCTAGCCTTCTGGATCCTCTACAATGTCTGTTTCCTCTTCTAGTTAAACTTTACATGCCCCATCTCGAATGCTACCTTGGTGAAGCCTCCCTGACCATCACGCGTGCAATTAACTGTTCCCCTCCCTTCATTGTCCTTTGTTCACTTGGCTAGTAATTGTTTATAGTTTTTGTCTTCTTAGTAAGTTAGAACACATAAAGTACTTACGATAGTGCCTGGCACATAGTACTCAATAAATCTTAACTAGTATTCTACTTGAAACTTGAGTCTCTTGAACATAGAGATTTTGTCTTTTCCAGTCTATATATATCCCGGTGCCTACAAAATTCTGGCTAGAAAACCAGATACTTTAGCAAAGGTTTCATTTTCCTGGATAGCAGACACCCACTATAGACCACAGTCTGCTTTAGTAATCTCTTTGAGCTTAAGGCCACAGGCTTATAGCCCTGTGTGGCCCCTCTCTCTGGCCCACTACTCGTGGCTAAAGTCTCACTGCTCTGAGTTCTGAGAGCAGGTGGTGGCTGGACTGGGTGGGGAGGCTTTTGGGTTTGGCACGTCCTTCCTCATCCCAGAGGGACAGCAGGTGCCAACATGCTCTTGGACCAAATGGGCTGTTACCCTTCATGGTGCTGAAGTCAGTGGAAGTCCCTAGATGCCAGTTGGCTCCTAACAAAGCAACATGTATTAGATGAAAAACACCTCAAATTCAGGAACTTACTGCCGTAAGTTGTCCAGCTGTACTAAGCAGTAGCTAGCAGGAACAACACTACTTTTGGAAGTCCCAACCCAGGTTTTTAAAAACTGATACTTGGGCACCTGGGTGGCTCAATGGGTTAAAGCCTCAGCTGTACTAAGCAGTAGCTAACAGGAACAATGCTACTTTTGGAAGTCCCAGCCCAGGTTTTTAAAAATTGATACTTGGGTGCCTGGGTGGCTCAATGGGTTAAAGCCTCAGGTCATGATCTCAGGGCCTGGGATCGAGGCCCACTTCGGGCTTTCTGCTCGCCAGGGAGCCTGCTTCCTTCTCTTTCCCTGCCTGCTTCTCTATCTACTTGTGATCTCTCTCTCTGTCAAATAAATAAATATTTTAAAAAATAATAATAAAAAGTAAAAATTGATACATATATGAATAAGGAATAGGAAAAAGGGAGGGATTTCAGGACAGAAGCTACTTTAGCTTTGAGAGGTTTGTTGAGAAGCTGGGTACCAGCTATGGCCAAGAGTCAGAAATAACCAGACTGTCAACTATACGTCGGTAATAAATAACAGACCGTAGGGTGCTATTAAAAGGTGACATAGCTGTGAAAGACAACAGAAGCCAGAGACTCGTGGCCATAGTCAAATAACCTGGAGTGTTACCCACCACCAATGCCTTAGCAATACTGTAGAACCCAGACCTGGGTAAATCTTTAGTAAAACAGTGATATCAAGATGATGTCCAAATGACAGTGCATAATAGGCAGAAATGAACCTGAACTTGATGAAGAATGGAAATAGTGAGTTTCTAGAGGATCTGAGGAATATCTATACACAGGCTGAAATCACGTTAAAGGACGAAGCCTCACCTTTCAGGGAAGGTAAGAAAGCAAATGAAAGCCTCTGGGACATTTGTAGGTTGTAGCAAAAACCGAGAAACATTCAGGAAGGTATGAAGCAAAACATGCATATGATGTAAAAACCATCAGTGTGAATGTAGGTATTCTGGGAAGAATACTACAGATATACAACTCAAGAATCCTGCCCCTAATGAGAGTTCAAGGAAGGGGGACCAGTGTGGTTTAGGAGAGAGGCCTAATAGGGAAACGATAAGGCATTTAAAGGTAACATTTTAACTCTCACTTAGACTGTCTTTAAACCTGGCCAGGCCTTTCTATAAACTTGGCAGTATGAGCACACAGCCCAGTTTTTCACGTTTTGACTTCTGGCCCTTGGTATAATCCAGGCCTACTCAATCCCCATGGAGACGATTTAAGGTAGGAGCCCCAGCTCTGTTATTTCTTGGTTCTGAGCTATAGAGTCAGTGGCTTAAGGCTGAATGAGTGATACGTGAATCAGCTTTGTTTCCAGAGGTTGTGAGACTGTATGTTTATGGAAATCAACCAGAGATTTCATTCTTGGAGTAGTAGGATAATCCCAGGGCGAGGATCTCAGAGGTGGACGGGCAGTCCTTAGAATGGATAGTCTAAAGGTCTCGCAGTCATTAGAACGGATAGTCTAAAGGTCTCACGTCTTCGAGGAGCAGTTATCTGACTTGGGCCTGGGTCTGGCTCATCCCCCACTTTCTCCTGAGACCTCTTTGTATCACCTAGATCTTATTCGCTGGCATGATTGCAGACCTCACTGATGCCCTCTGAAGGGTGGAAGGTGAGACCAGCATTTATTTGGCTCTCTACTTCTTGCCTTTTATTCATTCAACAAGTGTTTGCTGATCATTTAATAAGTGCTAGGTGCTAAGGGAATAAATAAATAAGCTGTAATCTGCCCTTCACCACAAAACTTGCTTACAGCTAAAAAGTCAAAGTGGGATGGTGCTGGAGGCCTTCTTCCTCTGTCCTCTGCCTTGCTTTTCAGAGGCGCCTCCACTTATCACGGGGCTTGAGCTGCTTGGCCAAGAGCAGCCTGTCAGCTGAGCCACAGCACGGCGAGGCCAGGAGAGAGTTCTAGGAGCTGCACGTGGAAGGGCCAGAGCTGGGAGGGAGGACAGGTCAGTGGAAGTATGCCAGCTGACAGCCTCCACTTTGACCTTGCCTCTTGTCTTTTACCCCAGGGGCCTGCTAGATGGGCCAGGTTGATACTGAGAGAGACTTGCCTGAATCCAGGGCCAGGACTCGGAGGAAGCATCTACAGTGCACAATGTGAGAAGGCCTCGGCCTGACTCAGCCCTGGGTGCCCCAGTGGCCTTGCCTTAGTCCTCTGTGCTGCAGGACTGACGGGAGAAGCTGGTTGACTTATCCACTCTCTCCCTGCCTTCGAACTTCGTTTGTGCCTCCTTTTGTATCAGTATCTTGCGGGCTTTTGACTTCCCTGCCTCAGTCATGGACTAGCTATTCCTGTGACTTTGCCTTCCTTGGCAGCAAGAGCTGCTGCGAGTGCTTCTGCGCCTGCTGGATAGGAGCTTGACCGCAGAGCCGGGAAGGTGCTGTTCAGGACCTGCTTTGCAGCTGGCAGATCTTGGTAAAGAAACTTCTGGCACTGAGGTCAAAGGGTGGTGGCGGGTCAGGGCTTCCTTGCAGGCTCTTGCAGAATTCTGTCCCAGGAACACTCCTGTTCACCCCAAGTTGCCTTACATGTTGGCCTTCTAAAATGTCACCCTCCAGCCTTGAGGAGAGAGCCCGCCGGACTAGCTCCCTGAACCTCTGCTTTAAGCTTCTGGCTGGCTGTCTAGACCTTTCCTGAAGTTTCCTGGATAGCACAATCTCATGCTCTGTTTTAGCCAATAAAGGATAATCATGAATTAGTTGTATAGTTAAGCGTGATATGTTCTTTATACATCAGTGGAAATTTTCTCATAAATTTACAAGTCAGAATAAAAGTCCTTTGTCAAATCACAATCTCAGTTTTGGGTTTGGAAGGCATAGCTGCTTTATAGTGAGGTCTCAGAGATATGGGGGTTGTGTTCTTCCTATCTTGGAATACCAGAATATGCCCGGATGTGGCAGGGGCCAAAAGAGCCAGATGTGTGGATCCGGGAAACAGCACAAAGCTACAGGACGGGTCAGCTGGACAAAGCTGTTCTTCTGAGGGTTGGTTGAAGAAGTCCAGTCCAGATACCACAGCCTGCATTGAGGTCCCTGTCTTAAGCCAGACCTAGTCTCCTATCCTGGAGTCCTCTCAGGGACTTTAGGAGATGAAGCAGCAAACATTGTAGCACTTGGAGTCAAGATTCTAGCTCAGCAGGGAGCCTGCTTCCTCCTCTCTGTCTGCCTGCCTCTCTGCTACTTGTGATCTCTCTGTCAAATAAATAAATAAAATCTTAAAAAAAAAATGATTCTAGCACTCCGACCTTTCACCTCCTTAGAGTATTCCTGTTTGGTCTCATTAATAACCCCCTTCTCAACCTTCTATGACTTCAGAGACATCGTCTCTCCGGTCTTACAAATATTGATGCAAGTCCCCAGGGGTCTCTTACTCAAGCCAGCTTTTTTTTTTCCTGTTCTTAGTTTGTTCCCCTGAGGGGACATCGCTTGTCACTTGTTTTACCTGCATGTGTGGATGATGCCTAGATCCAACCTTAATGTCACCTTTTCTACAGGCTGGCTCTTTTTTCTGCCTGCAGGGCATCTCCATAGAGACAGCCCATGACATCCAAGCATATCTAGAATAAATAATCTCAACATTTTTTCTTCCAAACAATGTCTTAACATCACCACGACTCTTTCTTCTGGCTGCTTGAAGCTCTTAGTTTGCTTATCTTCCACCGTCACTGAACCCGGCCACCTCTCTTTCTGGTAAGTATATTCATCTCTCCTTCCCGGGCCCCGGGACAGCCATTAGTCATCTCATGTCTGACCTACGGCAAGGGTTCCCCTCTCCCGGCCTGTGCAGTACACGTAGTCCACAGGCGGCTCTTCCGTAAATCTTCTGTTCCCATCATTCTCTGAAGCACGTCATTGCTGTATGTCTCAGTTAACTCCTCATCTTTGTTTTCAAGACCTTTCACTTCTTCCTCCTACCTCTCTTCACCTAACTTCTGTTTTGCAGGGCTTGGCCCTTTCATCCCGCTAGGTATGTCTGCTCCTTGTCCTCTCTGAGCAGAGCGCTGGTCCCAGCCACCACTCTTTTCTGGCATGTTTGTATCAGGCCATATGCTACTATCCATTCTTCAAAACCATTTCTCAACTGAACATTCTTTAGCTAATTACTCCTGAGTTTATCTATGACAGTGGCTCCCCAAGTCCCTTGTGTTTATAATGAGTGAGTGCTTTCATGTTTCCTTGACTGTCTGTTTTAGGTCTGTTTCCTGTAAGGAAATCCTTAGTGCGGAATATGCACCTTTTCTCTCAGCACTCTGGGAGAAGTAACAGACACACAGAGTACATGTTCCTTTCTGAAGGGGCTCCATACAGCACTCTGCACTGGGTGGGGTGGGGGTGATAATAAAATACCAATTAAAAACTGCCTAGAATCCCCCAGGGAAGACCTGGACCTAGAGAGGACTCTTCCTATTTCTCTTTTGTAGTCAGGGAAGGGGAATCTAGGACGCTGATGTTCCTTCCCTGGAACTATGAGTGAAGAGGTATGAGAGGCTGACAAAAAAGAAAAGAAAAAAGGAAAAGAAATTAAAAGAAGTTTGAATAGTAAGAAACTTGAATAACACTGCCACTAACAGCTGTGAGATCCTGGACAAGTCCCCCTTCCACAGCCTCTGTTTTTTCACAAGAAAAATGTAAACACCATCCACCCCACAGGTCCTTGTGAGGATCATATGAAATATATATGTGATACTATTTCGCTCACTGTTTAATGCTGTTTAAGTACACGGCGTTAGTATTAATACTGTCCTTCAGACGCAGTGTACAAGGGCTTCCTGTCCCAGTGATGGGAGAATCTCAAAGAATGGGGCTTGGAACACAAGTTGGGGTAACCGCGTCGCTTAGCAAGGATAACACGTCTAACTGGTCAGAGCTGCTCCCTCCCTGCACTGCTCTACCAGCGTGGCTACATCCGCTCCGGACCGGGGAAGCGCTCACCAGGACGGGCGCGGCTTGAAAACCCGTGGAACTTTAGCTCCAGCTGACAAGCCTCCACGCACTGGCAGGATTTCTCCAGCCCAGAGGCCACCAACAGTACTGGTTTAGGTGTTAGTGTATTTCTAGACGTGGCACCACAACAGTCTCTCCCCACCAAAGTCTGAGTCATTCTCAAGGAATGGCTCCATAGGCCTTCCTCTTCTTTTCCCTGAAGGCCCATCTGTTTCGGTTACGCATCTGAACCCAGACTCTCTCATAGGGCAGGGTCTCCTCCAGCCCAGCCTAGGGGTACCACGGCACCATGGCCACTGCTGGAAGGGGCCAGACTGTTGTTTAGTAAGCCTCAAACAAGCTGTAGGTCTTCCATATTTTTGTTGGAAGAGCTGGAATCCTTCTGATATCACTTTCTGAGCAGGCTCTGAAGCCAGGAACAGGTTCATCGCACAGAGACCGTGGCTGGGGGTCTCTGACCCTGCAGCACTGCGGCTCGCGGCGTGAGCACAGACGCTGCTTCCAAGCGGGACTGATGCCGGCTCTGCTGTGGAGCCTCCACACTTCAGTGTCCCCCTGCTTCGGCTACTGTTTTGGCCCTGGAAAGCTCCCTGCTCCCCAGCATGGGCCGCAGTCCCAGTGCCCAGGCCTCCCGCCTGGGCCACACACAATACTGCTCTGGGGCTCATGGCGCAGGGAACACCAAGGTCGCAGGAAAGGCTGCAGATTCTGCTATAAACTAGTTTTATTGGTTGACCCCTTGGTCCCAGTCAAGTGTGTATCTTCAAGCTCTCACTTCCCCCAGCAATGCCCCAAACAACTGAACACCTGTTGTAGGGGCTCCCAGACTGGCTTACCTCTGACAGGGCCCAGCACCCGGTGGCTGACCTTTTGAGTGCTGGGGCCCAGGCCTGGCAGCCCTGTAGGCCGACTGCCATGAAGAGGGAAGCTGGGGGAGTTCTTCATCTGTGGAGAGTTCTGTTGGCTGCTGCTGCTGCCCCCAGCACTCGTGCCGGTGCTAAAACTGCGTGCCCGGCTCAAGGGGTTTTCAGAGCAGGACACAGGCAAGCCGCTGCGAAGAAGCAGAGGCCAGTTAGCCCCGGGCCAGGGAAGCTGTGTCCCAAAGCTTCCCCCTGGTCTGATGCTCAGGAAAGCACCTCTGGGGGGACCAGCACAGGGACTCGTTAGAAGGGAGAAGGGCCGCATCTGTGTCCATGGATGAGGTGTTTGACCTGGGCCACACCAGCTGATCTCAGAACGCCTACAAGCCCTTGTTCATACATAGCTGCTCCCGCAGAAAGCATACGAAGAGCTATAGGCTGTCTCTGAGCAGCTTGAACTTTGGGTGAATTCCCCTCTTTTCCCCTTGGTGCTGGCCCTTGGACCCCCGAGTTGTCTCCAACCACTGGAAGTCTAGACCTTGCCCCACACTGTAGTTATATTTAATTTTGTGCAGGCCTCTGAGCAGGGAATCCTCTGGCCTGCTTTTCAGATGCTTAGGAAGTACGTAGCTCCAGGTAAAAGGGAAGAGGATCCCATTTTCAAAAAATGCATTAATCTTACCAATTTTAATTTACTCTGAAATTATTCACCATGTGGTCCTTTTGGATAGGGAAGGAACACCAATCCCTTGGAACTTCTTGCTCTAGAGCCCTGTTCCACTTGCATACCCCCTCCCCCTTCACCCTGTGGGTCTTACCTGTTACTTTTGGGGGGAGTTCGAGAGCCTTTCTTCTTACTGACAGCCACGTTCACAGTGCTGCTCAGGCCTCGGCTGCTGCGCACCTGTTTTAGCATCCAGGCGCGGAGGTTCGTGAGGCTGCTGTGCTCTGACAGCACAATCCGGGGCCATGGATTGCATTCTGCCATGTCCAGAGCGGCAATGGCCATAGCTCGTCCTACCTGTGGGGTGGTCCAGTTTGGCTCAGCATCTGGGACTACCAGCCCAGGCTGCTGTGTTGGGGTGGGCTTCACAACACAGTGGAGGGGAGGCCAGGCCTTAAATTTTCTCAGCAGGCGCCCCAAATTTTGTGCAGGATTTCTTTCATCTCAGCAGATTTAAAGGTGTTGCCTAAACTGTTGCTCATTTGGGGGCCCTCATCCTTTCTGGGCAAGGGTAGGAGTGCTTTCTGGCTGGCACCAGGAAGGGATTCTCCTAGCAGAAGATACTTCAATCTCTTCAATAACCTGCAGCTCTTTTGACTTCTGTGGGTTCTAGGACCCCAGAGGTCATCAAGGCCAGTGCAGAGGTGATGTTTTTAAGCCCAGGAGTGAACAAACGCAGTAGAAGGAGGAAGATGAGCTTAGAGGCAAATAATCTGACTCAGCTGGGGCTTCTCAGTGGTATGGGGTTAGACACAGTGCCTACTCATCCTCTCGATGCCATTATAATCAAGGCCTGCCCCTTGGAGGAGCCCAGGGAAATCATCCCAGGGGTGAGATGGTGACAGTGGTGAGCCTCTCTTCAGGGGACCTAAGCCAGACTGCAGGAGTGAAGGCCTTTCAGACTTGGAGGTTCTCCTCCCCCTGCGTCCCCCACGTATCAATACCTGCTCGAACAGCTCCACAGTGTATCTAGAGGGGAAGGCCGGTGGTGGCGGGGGGCTGGCGCGTCCGTTGTCATGGCAGGCAGCAGGGATGCTGTTCACCGAGCGCCCAGTGTTGTAGTTGCATTCAAGTGTGTAGCTAAGACACAGAGACCTTTGTTAGGGTCCTACATGGACATAGGACAGAACCACGGGGGACAGCCTCGGTGGTCTAAGAAGCAATCACTTGGAAAAAAGTGGATACAAATGAAGTGCTAAGCCCTCACCTTCGCATAGCCTGGCATACCCTGGAAGTCCCCAAAAGACAGAGTCCTGGACTAAAGATAGTGATGTTCCCGATGAGCCTGTCTTTTGAGAAGGCTTGGGCCATTCCCTGCTGCTCAGACAGCCTAGACTGGGTGGTGTTTTCTTTAGGGAAGGTACTCTGTTCAGCATGCCCCAGCTTCTAGCCAACCTGTGGATTATCCCTGAGGCTTTGTAGATTGCGACCCGGCCACTTCCCTCCTTCGACTGGCCGTCTCTGCGGTCTCGGGCGTACATGTTCTTCTCCGAGAAGTTGCAGCCCTGGAAGTCGAAGTGTGCTGAGTTCAAGGAGATGAGCTTTGGATACAGCATATTTTCTACCTGTGTAGGGGAGGAAAAGGCAACTCAGGAGAGACAGAAGGGAGGAACAGGCAAGGAAGAGATGGCAACAGGGGGCCATGTGACTAAGCCCATGGCAGATACCATTACAACCATCATCAGCAGGTTCTGGAATTCTCACCGTATGCCCGACATTATTTCCAGGTGTCAGAAAAGTACAAACCCGCCTCTTTTAAAGCTCTGAGCCTTTTCTCTCCAATAATGCAAACTTTTCCTTTCCCCCTGGTTTCCCAAACTCTAGAATAAAGACCACAATGCTGACAGCTTGACCTTCATTCAAAAAGTCATGATATAACTGCGGAGACGCGAAGCCCCAGTGCTAGCCCTTCTTGGCCCTTTGAAGCTTGCCTGGAGGTAGAAACCTCTTATAGCCGCAGGCCTTCCCGCCAAAAGGCCATCTTCCCTCTGTCTAAGCTTTCTCTCCTGATCTGCCATAGCCCCCCCCACTCCCAGGGCACGCCGGGGACCCCTACCTGGATGCTCTCGTCGCTAAAGCTGTTGCCGTACATAAAGCAGCCCCTTTTGGAAGCATGCCCGTGCAGGTCCACATAGTACGCGACACCACTCTCCTTTGGGGGGATGGCATCGGGGGCTGGTTGCTCAGCCTCAGTGGACTGTTGGGGCATGATCCACACACCGCTGGCCTTCTGTTCTGCTGGCTTGGTCTGCGTCCAGGCTTCAGGGTTGTCCCCGTCAGATGCGTGCCCCAGGTGAGCTTCGTTTTGGAGATTGTTGGCTTTCTCAAGGTCAGAAAGGGCAGCATTGGGAGGGAGCCGGGGACTGTGCTGGTGCTCAGAGGGACTCTGGGAGTTCAGACGGGAATGCACATGGTGGTAGAGAAGCACAGCTTTGGCCCCATAGATGGCTGGGTGCAGGGCCGCATCAGGCTTCAGGTACTGACGGTTCAGATTCACTCCACGTGAGTCTGTGCTATAGGAGGACAGGGACTGAAGTGGGCTTGAGGGGCTGGACCAGGCGGGGAGACGTGAGCATGGATGAAAGGGAGACCATGGGAGACGGACTTGCAAAATGAGGGGCTCAGGCTGCATGAGGAAGGTAAGCATTGAGGACAGGCCTTCTCCCTGATCTGCTGTCAGCCCTACCATAGACACCTAAGTAAACACAGCTCCCTGGACCCAGCGGAAGCTGCAGATATTCTAACTACTCCTTCCAGAGAGTGCCATGAGATGGGCCACCTTCCATCTCTGGCCACTGGATAAGGAAATGGGCTTTTCCTTGTTCAGGTGCAAGAGGACTATTATACAGCAGAAGTTAAAGGAGAAGCTGACAGTGTTTCACTGAGATGGAGGACATGAGAGGGACCGGAAACAATCCTGACAGGTTGGGGAGGCTTCTTACCGGTAGTGGCCCCGGACCACACCATCGGGATTCAACATGGGAATCAGCTTAAAGACAAAGAGGCGACGCAGGGTTTGGGCCCGGGGGTCATCAGGCCGAAGGATGAAGTCCAGAAAGCCATTGAAGACAAAGCTAGATGGAGTCTCCCCAGGATGTACCCTACTGCTCAAGAAGAATATCTGAGGTGGAGAAGAGAGCGGTCATTAGGTCAGTCACTCTCTAGGTCCGCTCTAACAGGATGTGGGGGGGGGGGCAGGAATAGCCACTGGATTTCCAGCTGGCTGAGTCTGCAAGTGGAGTGGGAGTGGCCACACTTGCTTCCCAATGCGGACTAAGGCTGTGGCCAGGAGGCCCAGTGATAACGTGGCCTTAAGCTGTCAGCAGGGTCTGGGGCTAAGGAAAGGCCATGGTACTATCTTTAGGCTATTCCTACTCACCCTCTTGCCTGTGAAACAGAATGGTCGGGGGGTGCCGGTATCAGGAAATAGCTGCTCTAGACGGGGCTCTCGATCTTCTCGAAGCCCATGGCAAGAAGTGATAGTCAGCAGGTCTACACGAAGTCCATCCAGAGAATAGCAAAGGATCTCCCGGTGGTAGTAGATGGTATCCAGGGGACTGTGGGGACAAAAATCATTAAGCCAGGAGAAACTCCTCCAGTCCTACCAAGAGGTGAGCCTCATCACCAGCCTAGAATTTGTAGAATCTGCGTTTACCTTAACTTTTGGGACTTTATAGTCCCTCATGATGTTAAATGAGGCTGAGGATTTGGGTGGGCTGCACTGCCAGAATGCAGAGTACAGGACAGGATGAACTTACTGTTTTCTCCCCAGTTTATGACTCCCTACGAGAGATGACTTTGTGTACACACGGTTGCCCTCTGTTGGGACAGAAAAAAAGGTGTGCTGGGCAATGGCAGTGCTAAGTTCTGGATAACTGACGGGAGCTGGGATATTAAGAGGCTTGAACTGGGCAGGTGGAGGAGTCGAATGTAGGTGGTGGTGCAGTGAGATCAAGGTCACAGAGATACACATTTATCAAAGTACCCACGGTCCCACATTCTGTACAGAAAAAAAAACTGGTGATGTTTATGGTTCAGGGCTCCTGGGGCAAGTTCCAGAAGTGGCAGAGGTGCGGTCTGGTCCGGGGCTGTGTGGCAGGAGTAAGGATGGGGTCGGCACCTGCTGTGGGTAGGGTGGTTCTCCAGAAAGCGCTGGTCTAGCTGGTTTAGCAAATCCTGGCAGTCACTGTAGGAGAAGGGGTAGCAGAAGGCGAAGAAGGTGGTGGCCCCACGGCCCTCCACGAAACGGTGCACAAAGGATAACACAAACTGCGTCTCTGTCATCTGAGGAGCAGAGGGGGAAGAGGGAGGGGCTGTTGGTGTGAGAACTGAGATCCTATTGGGATCACCAGGAAATGACCGTATACCCTCAGCACACTGACCAACTTCCCTCCCTCTGGGACTTTCCTTATGGTAGTCGGCTCCTTCTAGGCTTCCTGAGGCAGGGGCTTATCTTGGACTCCAGTTAGCACTGGAGGGAAAATGGATACCAAAAGCTGGTGTGCCGCCTGCCTGGGACTCCTTTTTGATGCCAACTCCTCTTTCCTGTCCCTCCTCTACTTTTGGTACCCCAGTCTGTCTTTCCTCCTTGTGGAGAACTTACCTCAAACGTGGGCCGATCTCTAATGCGTTCCCAGCGCGGCCGGGTGGGCAGTGTGCGCACAAAGGGGGCCATGCCCTGGGAATACAGCTTGCTTTGCTTATTCATGTTCATAATGTTGATTTTGATGAGTTTCCCTGGAGTTCCTCCCCGGACACTGAAGTAGAACCATGACCTGCAGGCCAGAGGAGGAGAAACAGGTCACTGGATACTGAGGGTTGGAGAGAGTGACAGCTGGAGCAAGTGACATTACGAAAGGCCTGTTCAATAAGGAGGAGGCAAGGAGAGAGAGAGGAGGGTAGACAGAGGAAGGGCAGTGATGGTGTGAACTGTAAGTCAGAGAGCTGACTGAACACAGATTGGGGGATGCAGACATCTCCTCTCTTCTCCCTCTTCCACCCTCCACTTCTTCCCTCTTACCTGTTCCCATTCTCAAATTCTGTTTCAGCACAGTCTGGTCGGGTCCATACGTTGAACTCATAGTCAGGGGAAGACGTATTGCTGCTGATGGGGGCTGATGGCCCACCTGCTCCTCCTTCCCCATCGCTAGACACAGATTCCACCTTCTCCACGTGGGCTAGGTTCCCTGAATCAAAGCGAGAACTGAACAGCAAGCCCCCACAGCGCAGCTCCATGGTGCGGCCGGGAAAGCATCCTCCTGCCCACTTTGGCCCTGAGAGCTGGGGAAAAATGGAGGGGTGGGGGGCGTGTAGGAAGGAGAGGAAGAAAAATGAAAACCAGTTTTTGGGTATCTCCTGATAAATGAAAGCTATTCTTAGGGAGTGCCCTAAGAAGCAAAAGGCTCTTTCCACCTCAGAAAATGTAGAAGTGGCCTTCTGGCAAAGGCTAAGAGAAAGCAGTATTCTGTCCCCACACTAAGGGTTTATAACTGACCTAAAAGGACCCCATTTTACAACAGCTTGGCTATTCCAAAATGAAGTAGTCAGTGGCTTAACCATGTTGAGAAATGCTAGGTTCTAAACTTTTCTGCAACCGAAAGGTTAGAGAATAACATTAGAGAGGTCAGATTTCCCCCACCCAGCCCAAATATGCCTTTCTGGATCTCTGGTTCCAAGACTGGCTCCCCACTCTCCAGTGGAGCAGAGGGGAGAGAACCAAGTTCTGAGTTTCTAAGTTTAAGTAGTCAGCTGCTTCTCTCCACCGTTCTGTCTTCACAAGTACTGATCAGGCATTGGGTCTGTTGCTCCCCCTGAGCCCTGGAAGGGCTGGTTCTCCTCCCCCCCCCCCCCAGCTATCTCATGCCTATTATGAAAGAAAGCTAGAGAACAGCGGCCTTTGCCAAGACAAAAGAAACTAGGCAGAAGCCACCTGCTCACCTGTAGCTCAATTCCAGTTAGGGCATGGGTCTGTTTCCAGGCCCCTCCCGCCCTGCAAAGCACTGGAGTCCCTGAAAAAGCTACGCTGGCAGTGGCTGTGGGTCAGTGATGGGTATTCCGAGCACCCCTAAAAAGTGGCTGGTAGACACCCACTTGGGGACAAGGGATGGCTTCTCGACCCTCGACAGACCCTCGCCTCACACTGACCGAGCTCGCCCAGGACAGGGTGGGGTTCGGAGGCATGGAGGGGCGACACTGACTCACACTCGAGGCAGGGGCTGCGGACCAGAGGTGCGGCCACCGACGTGGGGGTGGGTCCGGGGAGGCCCGGGCCGGGGGGCGGGGGGGGAGGGCGGGGGGGCATTCCAGAGGGGCTCCGGGCTGAAAGGGACTGACAAGGGGGCGGGGCCGGCGCCGGCGCCGGCGGGGCCCGCGCTCCACGCAGCGCCCCTCACCTCTCTCGGGGCCGGCGATCCCGCTCCCTCTCCCGCTATCGAGGCGCCACCTCGGGCCCCGGCACCCGGGCCCTCTACCCAGGACCCAAACAAAACCCGAGCGCCGCGGTGCCGGGACCCCGCTCTGCCAGGAAACAAGAAGTCTCTCGCCTATTGGCTGCGGGTACAGCTGGCTACCCGCCCAGTAAGGCTCGCTGCCATTGGCCAACACGCAGGGGTTCCCTCGCACGTTAGCGGGTACCTGAGCCAGTGGCGTTTGGGGGCTCGGCCGGCAGATCCCGCCGGAGGGTTCCACCGCATCTTCTCAGAAGGCGGTTAACGGCCTCCTGGCCGGGAGGAGCAAAACACAAAGTGACCAGGAAATAAACCGGAAAAGACTCACCTGCAAAATAAAAAGACAATGTGCGAAGCTAACCAGTGCTCACCGGGCTCCTCTGTGTATCACAAAACACCTTTCTGGGTCAGCGGATCTCCCGTTGTTAAGAGATCATCGGATGTACGGGACGATCCGCTGTTAAGAGATCATCGGATGCACGGGACAAAAACCTGAGTGGAGGATGCGGGCATCGATCCCGCTACCTCTCGCATGCTAAGCGAGCGCTCTACCATTTGAGCTAATCCCCCAGCTGCTGCCGTTTCTCACTCCTTTGACTTACAGGCTGTTCTCGGCTGGTCGCTGACCCAAGGACCGACCGTAGTTGAAGACGTTTATAAAGTAGAGTACGGTGGGGCCATGGGCAAATTTTTTTAAAGCAGGCATATAATAATTATACATAAGCAACAGTAATACATATCTTTGCATCTAACCCACACAGCGCCGGGTCGAATACTGATTACGTACAGCACATGTGTTTTACCGCACTGCTGCCGTGCTCCTGCAAATGCATAGCGTGCCTCTGAGTGAAATTTTCTCCCTACCGGATAATTGAATTAGGCGGAGGCTAAAAATGTTATACGAAGTCCTTCGAGCCGGAATCGAACCAGCGACCTAAGGATTGCCGCAACTCATACCACTACAGTCCTCCGCTCTACCAACTGAGCTATCGAAGGCTCCGCTGTTCTCAATACCTGCCAGTTCCTCCCTAATGCTTACCAAGACCGCACTACTCGGAGAAGATCTAAGGGAGTCTGAGGAAAGCCCCCTCCCCCCAACACTTTATAGACGAGCTCGCCCCGCCGAGCCAACCTGTCGCACAAACACAAGCGGGAGCACAGGACCCGCTTCCCAACTTGAGCGAAGGAAATGGGCAATCCGCTTCCCTTCCATTTCCCTGCCTTTTACAAAACAAACAAAAAAACTCCCGCACCTCCTCAGCCTCGGTTGCTCTTATAGGATTGCGGACGCTTTGAGATCCCAGCGGCAACCTCGGGCAGCTGGGCAACATTTTCTACGCGCGACAGGGACGCAGCGTGCTCCGCAGCTGCAAGGCGCAAACCTAGTTTGCAAAGCCGAGGGTTTACTTTCGTTATTTGCTCTAATTTCCCCTTCGGTGTCTCGGGGGCGCCAATAAAATCCTACTGCGTTCCCGACGCGAAGGACTTTCATTCGGTCAGTTAACCACTGTTTTGTCAGGATCTGTGCGTTCTGGCTGGAGCCTGAGACCGCCGAACCCACCCAGCTGCTGGCGGCGTGCAGACGGCGCACGGTCGGGCTGCGTCCAAACCCGAGTCCACCCCGCCGCCGCTGCCCCTACCCGGTCACACCCTCGCGCCTCTTTCCAGGGATCTGGAATGCTAGCCTCCACGCCTCTGCCCACCAGAAGTTCCTGGAGCTTTGAAACAAACCTAATACCCAAGGACCCCGTGAAGCCTTGCTTCGTGGTCTGGTGAAGCGGGTGTGCGGGGAGACCCGGACGATTCCCGGTTCCGCGGCCTATGCCACCTGGAGTCACAGTGGCCCGGCGCAAATCCAGGTCGGGGGATGGTTTCAGGCCCATTCGCAGCGCTGACACTTCATGGGTACTCTCAGGCTGATCTTTAAATCCGACGTCTCTGATGTCACTGGGCACAGCGCGGCTTTCACCCTTGCGCCCACCCACAATGCAAGAGGTTGACGTCTTCTCACCAATTTCTTGGTTTAACTTCATTCTGTTGCTGTAGATGCTATCATCGTGCCCGACAGCTTTAACTTGTGCAGTTTTCTTGGCTGGGTGTTTAGCGTGCTGGCTGGCCCTCTTTCTTGAGGGGAGGGGATGCGGGGACACAGAACATATTCAATTATATTGAATTTTCTGGTTTTTTTTTTTTTTTTTAGAAGAGATTCACATAACCTACAATTAGCCATTTTAAAGTAGGAACAATTCAGTGGCACTTAGTACATTCACAGTACGGTGCAAATTATCAGTTCTTTCTAGCCCCCCCCCATTTTAAAAAATCATTCTAGAAGAACACCCTGTACCCTTTAAGCAATCATTCTCCACCATCACTTCCCCCATACCCAGGCAACCACTAATCTGCTTTTGCTCTGTTTGCCTATTCTGGACATCCCATATAAAAGAAATAATAAAATATGGGACCCTTTGTATATGGTTTCTTTCACTTGTCATAGTGTTTTTGAAACTCATGCCAGTTGCCTCATGTTCAGCACCTCCTCCCTTTTAATGGCTGAATAATATCCCATTGTATCAATATACCATTTTGTTTATCAATGGGCATTTCGGCTGTTTTCACATTTTGGTTTTCATGAATAAAAGTGCTATAAACATTTGTGTAGGAATTTCTGTGGGGATGTATGTATTTATCTTAGGTGTATACCCAGGAGTGGAGTTGTTGGGTTTTAGGGTAATTATTTGTTTAGCTCTCTGAGGAACCACCAAACTGTTTTCTACAATGTCTGAACCATTTTCCAATCCTACTAGCAATGTAGGAGGGTTCTAGTTTCTCCATATCCTTACCGACATTCTTTTGTGTATTCTATTATAGCTAACATTTCAACAAATTAGCTCAATTAAATATAAGAATTTTCCTATGTCATTAAAAAATCCTTCAAAATTATCATTCGAATAGCCATTTCCCATTTTGGTATTACAACAGTTTGGTATAACGTTCATCTTATTGGACATAGTTTACATCCAAATTTTAATTGCTACTACTACTAGTAGTACAATAAATGTTCCTATACATAAATCTTTGTCCATATTTCTCTTCGCTAGTCTCTAGAATATATTTTCAATAGTGGAATTGGTAAAATACTATGGAACTTTTAAACCTTTTGATAAATATTACCAAATTATTTCCCAGAAACATTACAGTGATTTGTAGCACAGTATTCACTGAGTATATTATCACTTAAAAATCTCTGGCAAATGTAAATGGTAACTTATTTGAAATTTGTACTTTGCCAATGAAATGGACTTTGAGTCTATTTACTTCATTTTGAAATGAATTGTTTTCTATCCATATTTTTATTGTTGGGTTTAGGCTTTTCTTGATTTGTAAGAGCTCTTTAACATTAAGAATGTATATGTGATAAGCTCAGTAAGGAAATGGAGGCCTTGACCAACACAACTAGACCTAACAGACGTGCACGGAACCTTCCACCCAAAAACAATATTTTTTCTTTTCCTGCATACATGGAATGTTCTCCTGGATGGCCCACAGGTTAGGCTACAAATCAAGTCTCAATAAACTTAAAAAGACTAAAATTGTACAAAGTGTGTTTCATGTAAGCTACAGACTTGGGGTGAGAGCACTCTGTCAGTGAAGGTCCACTGATGTTGACAGTGGGGGCTGTGTGAGTATAGGAGGCAAGGTGTATGTACTTTTTGCTGTTTTGATGTGAACCTAAAACTAAAAAAGTTTATTAAAAATTAATAACTGGTGTGCTAACATAATAAAAAAATATATACCCGGGCACATCCAACAATGCCTCTGAATTCATTGTTGTTATTAATAGGCAGATTATTCAATATTCAACAAGTGTTCAATCATACCGTAAATGGTGGAAGCTCCCCCAACCCCAACCCCAGATTCCTTTTTTTATTTTTTTTTAAGATTTTATTTATTTACTTGACAGAGGGAGAGATCACAAGTAGGCAGAGAGAGAGGAGGAAGCAGGCTCCCCACGGGGCAGAGAGCCCATGTGGGCCTTGATCCCAGGACCCTGAGACCATGACCTGAGCTGAAGGCAGAGGCTTTAACCCACTGAGCCACCCAGGTGCCCTGGATTCCTTCTTATAGTTCAAATTGGAGGCAATGAAACTGCCCACCAAAATGGAATACTATATAGGAAAAAACAAGCCTTCATCCCTGCCATCCCTTTAAGGAGCAGAACCATGAAGAATATGTAGAAAAATGATGTATCAGTCTAAGCATTCACTTAAACCCAATGTCCTTTAGGAGAGAGAAGACTAAAATGCTCAGAGGCCAGACTACTATTTTACTATGTAGTTTTACTGTGTAACTACTAAATTACTGTGTAATTTCAGTGGGTCCTTCTGGAATAGGGCAGGGCAGGCATGCCTGTCTCCATGGGAAACCCTGCACCCCAAGGGTGATGGCATTTGAGAATGAACTGGCAATGCTGCAGCTGAGTCTAGCAATGCATTCTGATCCTAGTAAGTAGACCTCCCCTCAGGCTGGAGCTGTAGACTGGGTTCAAACAGAAACGTGCTTTAAGACTTTTGGAAAGAAGTTGTTTCAAATGAGTCGCGTGCTATGACTTGCAGGCCCATACAAGAGTTGGTACTAATTCAAGTGGATAAGAGATAACCATATTCAAACTGCCCCCTTTCCTGGCATGTTATCTGTGGGACTCCAGCTGTGTGAAAAGTTACAATGCCCAGAGGTAACCCTCTGAGGTGTTAGGTTACTTATGTTCCTCCAAGAACACCAATCGTCATGGTGTGAGAACCCACCTGTCAGCACAGGTCTGCTCTTCTAGTCCACACTGGCTCTACTCAACTTCCTATGCATTGACAGGTCTGCAAAATGTGAAACGTCTGGCTGTCTGGCTTAGTTTTAATGGGCAGCAGGTACAGGATTGGGACTACTTCTCTGACCCAGGAAAAATTCTGGATAATTTCAGTATCGGGTCCAACAACTATGTTTATCAAATAAAGCCAATTAAGGTCTTGGTGTCCCCATAACAGGCTGTGGAGAACCAGCTAACCTAAGTTGATTAAATGTTGCATCCCAGAATTCTAGGTCAGAAACTGAATGAACCCACCAAAGTAAACCCAGGATGCACATGCACACTGGAAACCAGGGCACACCGTAGGCGACGTTCTTGGGAGATGCTGGATCATAGCCACCCAGCAGCCTTGGTGATTCAATGTCCTCAGGGCAGGGTCATCATTTTACTTGTCCTAGCTGTTGTTAACCCAAGTTCACACCAGCCCCTTCAATTTGCCTTGAATATAGGCCAGTTACAAGGATCCACTATTCTTAAGAACTGAACCTGCTTGTTTCTGATCAGGGAGGAAGTGAGGTCCTGAGAGCCCTGGACAATCCTGCCCAGCATTCCTAGACTCGAGTTGACAGGTGGGACTTTTTTTTTCCTAGGAAAAGTGGTCATGGTTCCCTGCCACTAGGGGAGCAGGGCTCTGCCCAACGTGGGCCGCTTAACTCTCAAGAAGTAACTTAGTTTTGTCCTAACAAGGAAACACAAATGTGAGACACTACTGTAATCATGACCTCCCTTTGTGTCAAGATTTTTTTATACTTGCTACTTCATCATCTTGCCACTGAGAAGTCGAGGCAGAGTCTCAGGGTGACAAGCGAGTGGGAAAGTGGTAGCTGGCCATCACTGTGTGTCCTTACTGTATCCTGTGGGAGCTGGGGTGGGCAGTGCTCCTCTAGAACTGTTTGGATTCGAAACATTCAAGGAAAGAAACTTGAGGCAAGTCTGGAATCCTTAACAGGCCAAAGTTTACAATGCAGGGCGTGAGCTTTCCCCGCCGCAAGTTCAACTGGCAGCTGCTGGCTATAAGTCCCAGGAGGCGGGTGGCCACAGGAAACATGCATGCGCTATGTTCTTCTCCTGTTCACAACTATGGGAATTCCTATATGAAGATGCAGAGAGGAAGGCTGGAAATCAAATCTGTGTCCTTTATTCCACCGAGAAGGCGTACCGAGCAGCCATATGCTGAACCCTGTCTCAACAGGCTGCTGGAAGGTTCACTGGGCCTGAGGCACACAACTACTTGGGCTTTGCACTCCAGAGAGATGGTAGGAGTGGGCAACGGGGAGCAGCTGAACCTGAGGCAGAGTCCCCTAGCCCTGAAGGGGAGTAGGAAGTGGAGAGTAAAAAAGTAGGACCATGACAGAGGGGACAGTGAGAGGCCCTTCCACCCAGCCCTCATGTCCGAGACAGGCACGCCCGGGCTGTGGGCTGAGGTGAAGGTACTGTTGCTCACTGGGATGCAACATTCTTCGGGAGGCCTCTTTCCTTGTTGCACTGTGGTGAAGTCTGTGAGCTGGAATCCTTCATCAGAAGAATGCAGCTGTACTCAGTCAAGTCCCACCATTCTGCAGATGAGCTGTTTGGGGTTTTGCGAATGAGGTGAAAGAAGTGGAGACCAGGAGACCAGAAGGGGCGACGAGGTTAGCAGCCTGAGGACAGAGGCTGGGAGCTATGTGCAATAGGGCCAGACAAATGTTCAGGGGAATCAGGAGTAGGAGTCTGGGAGATCTCTGGGCTCAGTCCCCACCTAAGATGGAGGAACTGCGGCAGAGGCCACCAGCCACTCCCTAAGAGACAGAACTCAGGCACCAAGTAAGAAAGACTCCTATGCAGAACTGCCATCCTCTCCTCTACCCACCAGCAGCCTCAGACGGCCTGCCCCAGACAGCACCAGAGCCAAGGAGGCAGGGCCTACTGCTGGGAGATCATGGCAAGTGCCCAGTCCAAGAAAGCCACGGTGATGTCCTGTAGGCGGAGCCAGACCCAGTGGGCAGCCTCACTGAGCTGTGTCTTCACGCAGTCCCAGGTCACTTCACCTCTGGGAGGAAAGCAGAACATGTGTGGGAGTTGGGAAGTAGGGCTGTGTTGAATTGCAGGGTTGCACCTGTATCCAGAGTGGCCAAGGGGTGTGCAAGGGGTGGGGCAGGGCACGGTGAGAGACTAAACAGGGAGCCTCGTCCCTGGAGAGAGGGCATGGGGCTCTGGATGACAGTCTTACCTGCACACTTCATGGCAGTGCTCCTGGGCCCAGGCCAGGGCCTCCAGCACTACGTGCCACAATGGCAGCAGCACATTCTGGTAAAGAAGCAGGAGCAGCTCCCTCAGAGACTGGAGCAGCTGGCTCAGGGTATCGGGGAGCTGAATCTGTAGTTGGAGCACAGACAGTGGAGGGGTTGGAGCACCAGGAGAATGCACCCTGGCCCCGAGGACCTGCTCCATGTGGCGAAGTCCTTTCCAGCCCCCGGGGAGACCAGCCCTTCCTTGACCTCCCTGTCTCTGGCTTACCCTCTGGGAGAGGCTGGTGAGGCTGTCACCAAACCAGGCAAGGTGGGAGGCACAGTGGGCAGAAAGAAAGCTGACTGTGGCATTGGTGTGGGTCCAGGCCAGCTGCAAAACGGGCCTCACTATGGTCAGCAGGTGGGAGCCCCAGGCCGGCAATGTCTCCTCTAGCCAGCTGCAGGAGAAGATGGGGGATGGGGGAGGGAGAGAAGGCTGAGTTTACTCAGATGATGTGGCTCCCCAAGAAGAGCTGGGGGAAGGAAGACCTTGGGAAAACTGTAATTATTTCCCACTGATGCCATCACCACCCTGAACCCCAGGCCCTGTCCCCCCCACCACCACTCTCCTCTCCCCAGGAGCTCACCTGTAGCCCTGCAGGCTGTAGGCGTAGGCCCCGGCACACACTTGCTGGCCAGCAGGCAAGAAGCCAGATGATTGAAGCAACCGACCAGAAAGGGAGGCTGAGTAAAGGGGGCCTCTGGTGAGCTGGGGGTGATGGGGGCAGGGAGTGGGGAGACAGACCATACAAGGCCCGAGGGCAGGCCCAGTGAGGGATGGAGCAGAATTCATGTGCTCTCAGGGCTGCAGAGCCGGCTCCAGACTCTCACTCGCTCAGAGGGAGGTACACAAGCCTGCTGGGCCCATTTCTCCTGCTGGGCCCAGTGAACAGGAGGGAGGCAGCCAGGGAGCGGCAGGGAGCCTTGGGTCGGGGGTCCACCCTAATACTTCCCAGCTGTGATCTTAAGTTAACTGCTAAATCTGATCCCCAATTTCCTCAGGGGCTAAAAAGGAGACAGCACTTACTCAAACGAGAACAAGAAGACACAGACATTTCTACCCCGCAAAACAACAGCGCAAGCTGAGGTTGTGGACAGAAAAGCCTGTCTTCTGCGCTAAGAGGGCAAAGCTACGTGATAGAGCCAGTGCGTGCTACAACTGGCTCTCGGCCTCACCCTCATGCTCTCTTCCTTGCCGGCTAATTCTTGCTTACCCTGGAAAGAGCTGTGTGACCGGAAATCATGGCATAGGAAACCTACGACAAAGATCAGCACCAACAGGAGGAGCCGTGTCCAGGGCAGCCGGTAGCCCCGTGCCTGCTGCAACAGGCCCTATGAGAGAGGGGGCGGGGGAGCGGTGGTCAGAGGGAGGCGGTGGTCCTTGCCTCTGGAGAAAGGGGATCTGGCCTTCACATGACCCCAGAGGCAGGGCGGGCTCCTGAGGGCGCTGAGACAGGGGCAGCGGCCAGCGTGAGGCTGGGGAGGGCTGGGAGCTGGCACCTTGCAGGCTGTGCTGCAGGTGGCAGCCTCCTGACTGCTGCAGCTGCCCTTCCTTAGCAGCTCCTGGTTGGTAAGCTCGAGGGACTGGATGGTTTCTTGCAAAGACCTCTGTGTCTGTAGGATAAGAAAGTCTGGGTTGAGAGGGTAACATCTGGCCCATAAGGGAACTCTGAGCCTCCACCCTGCTCTGCTGTCCATGCCAAATGCACGAATACAGTGTCTTCTCAGCAAAGGGAGGGCAGTGGTCGGGGAGTATGAACCCAGAACCCCGACGAGGCTCAGCCTGCCATGTCCTCCCAGCTCCTCACCTTCTTGGGAATCTGCTCCCAGGACCTGAGCAGGTGCTCCAGCAGCAGGCTATGGGGAAAGCACAACCCCTTCTAATCAGGGGGCCCACTTGGCCCCGCCCACCCCTGGCCCCCCATTAGGCCCTGTCCTTCACTTCCCTCCCACAGTGAGCAGCTTCCCAGAGGCCACCCCAGCCATGTTCCCAATTTGAGAGGGCACAACCCGAGGGACAGCAACCAATGTTCCCCTTGTGCTTCTAGGTCAGGGACAGGCTGGGAAGCGTGGATTAAGGCTTCTCTATGGATCAGAGGTGGGAAGCCCCCCACCCCCACCTGCCTGGACTGTGATAAGTGCTTGGGGTACAGCTGCCTCCAGACACTGGCGCTGAGGGGGTCCACTGTCAGGCACTCAGTCAGGCTGCTCAGGAGCTGCATGGGGGACAGGGTAGACTGCTGGGGCCGGGGGCTGCTAGAAGGGGGAGAGTGCTGCCCATGCAACACACACACCCACCCCAAAGGATGGGGAAATCGTGCCAAGACCCCGGAAATCTCTGAGAGGCCACAAGAGGGAGGCTACGGCTCCCAAGCTAGAGCTTAAGCTCGAAGATCTCCTGTCGAACAAGAGGCAGGACATCAGAGACCAGCCACACCTGAATGTGTATCCTTTCAGTTCGGTCCTTGTGAGGGTGGTGCATGAGTGAGTGGGGCGGGTGGCTGTCAGGAGTGAGCTAAGGAGAGGCCCAGGAAAGAGGTTCCGCGAAGGCAGGGCCCCCGTCAGCAGGCAGGGACCTCTGCGGTGGCCTCCTGTCATTTCCTCACCTCTTTCTTCATCTCAGGAGGGCAGCTAGGGGTGGCTCTGGACAGGAAGGAGGGGAAGTACGTATGCAGGGTAGACTCCGGCTTCGCCCCAAATGCCAGCACCTTCAGTCGCGGGTAGAGCTGACATAGCTGCTCCTGCAGGCTGGGGTGGGGTGGGGAGGAGAACCAGGCACAGGCTCTAAGTGGAGCTACGTGATGTGTCCCTTTGCCTGCCTAAATCTCTGCCCTGCCTGCGGCAGGGGTGTTGCTAAGGGCCTTATAATGGCTTGCAGTCTTTTTAGACTCAGCGACTCTGTGGAAAAATCTGTTGGAAGTCATGGATCTTCTCCCCAGGAAAATGCCCATATGCCAATCACACTTGAGGGTCCATGTAATTTTAGGGAGTTCGCCGACCCCTTGAACTTGCAGGTTGAGAATCTGCAGGGTGGTTGGAGAAGAAGGAACAGGAAATATCCTGGCTGCTCCTGACCTGCTGCCGGAGCCTTCACAGCAGGTGTGCCCCTGGGCAGTCCTACCTGGGTGTCAGGGAGTTGTTGGGCATGTAGGCAAAGTCCAGAAGTGGAAAGAAGTCCTTGGGGCCAATCATGCCGAAGCCCTTGGTGAGGTTGGGGTGCATTCTATGGGGGAAAGGAAGAAACGGACTTGCTGGAGACTACCAGGCAGGCCGTGATCCCAGCTGAGACCAACACCTAGGAAAATGGGGCATGAACTCAGCCCCACCCCCACCCCTTAATGGTTTCCTCCCTTTCCTTCCTCACTATCATGTTCTGATTGGGAGGTGCTGGTCCCGGTTTCCTTACATCTATGGACACTAGGATGACAGCCCCCCTTTTGCTCAAACGGTTACTTTGGACACCATGAGCCTTCCCGGCTGACACCCACACCTTTCCCCCATCCCGCCAACTACTCACAGGAGCAGCCGATCCAGGTACGCGATGGCGAAGGGAGACAGAGACTTGATGCCCAGCACAGGCAGCATGATCCCTAGCCACACTGAGGAGACAAAGGTCAGGGAGGAAGCCTCATGCCGGGACCACTGGGGAAATTAAAGAGGCGGCTTCCTGCCTCCAAGAGCATCCCTCTTTCTTCTCCACTTCTTTGTTACCTTTCAATCCTTCCATGAGGTTGGTAAAGCCTGCTTGACCCATGGCCCACATGATGGTCAGGCACTTTGCTGGTCGGCTCTGGTGAGACCTTAGCAGTTCCAGGAACTGAGGAGACCAGTGGGAAAGGCAGGCTGCAATAGGGCAAAGCACCAAGAGCACCCCCAAAGCCAGGCAGGAAGAGATGTCAAAAGGGAGAGAAGGGACAGGCCATAGGGCATCGCCCCACTGGAGTAGTACAGGGTGGTGACTCAGAGCATGCGGTCTGGCACCAGGCTGTGGCCCACGCCCATACTTTCCACTTACTAGTTCACTACCTGGGGCAGTTACTGATCCCCCTGTGGCTCAATTTTCTCATCTATAAAATAGGAGTAACAGCAGTACCTTCCTCATATATATACAAAGCTAACCCAGAGCAAGTACTAGCTACTTAGCTACTCTTACTGGTCTTACAGCATCTTCTACTAACCCGTAGTTATGTCCAACACTAGATTTGCCCAGCCTCCCCAGTCCTAGCCCCTCTGGTATCTCCACACCCCCTTCCCCCATGCCCCAAGCTCACCTTGCCCAGGTTCATGGTGGCAATCTTGGGCTTGTCTTGTAGAACGGCCTGGATACATATGCGGTAACCATGTAGTGACTGCCCTGGAAAGACAGGTGTTCTCAGACCCACATACATTACTTGGTATCTCAAACCCAAAATCTCCCTTCGAGCAGTTGCGAGCCCAGAACCCAGGGCCAGCAGCTCCTAACTTCTTCCTCTCTTTCCAAAAGAGTATTGAGATTAGTGCCTTTCTTTGCTGGAACCAGAACAACCCAGGCATTCTGGAAGTAGGAAAAAGGGAGAAGTAGGTTCCAAATATGGGGCAGGGCTATCCCTCACAGGAGGCCCCCTCTCACCTGGCGTCTTATCCAGCTCCTGCAGCATCGTGAACAGACAGTGGTCAAAAAAGAGTTCCAGAGACCCCGCTGCCTTGGCTAGCAGTGCTCGGATGATCCCACGCAGCTCCCGGCTTACCAGGCTGTAGGGATAATCTGGGGCCGAAAGGCCTCCACATGAATGCTAGGACCAGAAGCCTCTGCCTGCTCTGAGGGCTCTGCTGCACTCCCAGAGAACAGTGAGTACATGCATAAGTCCCTGCGCTAGGCTGGCATTCTCCCTATCTCCGAGGCCCACTTTCACAGCTTCCATGATCTGCAAACACCTTGAATCACACACATATATCAGGACAGTGGCAGGGGGCGGGGCACTGGGCTCCATTACTGACTAATGTCCTTACACACAGCCCTTCCAGTATTTTCTTGAACTTGTCTAATTTTTTTAAAAAGATTTTATATTTATTTGACAGAGAGAAACACAGCCAGAGAGGGAACACAAGCAGGGGGAGTGAGAGAGGGAGAAGCAGGCTTTTCCACCTAGCAGGGAGCCCGATGTGGGATTCAATCCTGGGTCTCTGGAATCATAACCTGAGCCGAAGGCAGTCGCTTAACCAACTGAACCACCCAGGCGCCCCTGAACTTGTCTAATTTTAGGGAGTTGGAAGAACTAACCGTGAGTATGCTGGCTTAGTGTTGGTTCACTTAGAGGTGCTTGGAGCTTGTAGTTGAGATAGCTGGCCAGGTCCTTCAACCACACGGATGGGTTTCCAGAGAACACGCTCTGGCTCTTGTCCAGTTCCTTCTGCAGAGCTGCTATGTCCAGCTGCCAGGGACACGGGCAACCCCCACCGCCCCCCGCCCCGTGATGAGTTATGAGTAGAGGGAAACAGCGTAGAGGTGGGAAAATGGCTGAATTAGGTGAAAGAAGAACATAGGATTTTTGCTTTTAAATGTTAAGTATATGGAATGACACAGTATGGCTGCACCCAGATATTTAGAAAACATAGCACAGCTAGGATTGCTGATCTCAAGGTCCAATACTCTTAAAGCCCTTCACGTGTTCGGGGGGACCAGACGGAAAACGAAAGATCGCTGCTTCCACGGATGAGGAACCATAGCCAGTATCCCTGAGTGATCAAGGCTCTCCTCGCACTAATCTGGGTTTCTCTATAGACTTATTTCCTTATCTATCTTAAATGCAAACATTCTATCCCTTGGGACTTCTGCCCATTCCTGAATGCCTTCTCCTAATCAATAATGTTCCAGATTCCACAGGTCCCTCAGCCCCCTTCCTTTCATCCTGTCCTTTCATCTCTACACCTCGTGTCCCTGTCATTGCACCACTTCAAGTCTAGGGACACTCACAGCTTTCAGTGCCTCTTCCAGGCTGCGGAAGCGACCCTGCTTCTGGTTTTGGTTGGTGAGGGTTGCCCCCTTCTTTATCTGCTTCTTATTCCCTGGTTTCTTAGGCTCCACAGCAGGGGGTGGAACTTGCTCCTTATTCTGTCGCTTCAGGATTCTCTCGAAGCCCCGCTCGTAAAGGGTGCTTGTCGTCTGGATCGGAGCTGGGGTAATGACAGGTAGACAAAAGGTCAAGAGGGCCCCTGAGTCATGAGGGCCTAACAGGAACAGCAGTTCCTTCCTGTACATTGTCACCCAATTCATCTTCAGCGAGGAACCTGCCTCAAAACCCCTTCTTGCTGTCATGCTTCAGAAGCAGGGTGAGGAGCCCTCCTGCTTCTTTCAGTCATGGCAGATCTTGAGTTCACAGGCTCTTTTCCAGAGATGAAACATTTCTTTATTAGCTAAACCAGAGTATGTGGGAACCAGCGGAGGATTTGGACCAAGAGGGCTGGCTTCCTTGGTGAGTGGCTACCAGTCCCGGAGGTCAGGCCTTTTCCGTCTGGGTTCCAACGCGACAGCTGTCTAATCAACAAGTGGCAAGCCTTCTCGACTCCTCCAGGAGACTTTGGGGAAACAGGCACCACTGACAATGCTCAGTGGGTGTGGAGAGTGAGACCGCCCCATAGTCAGCCCCCAACCCGCGACACTGCTGGTGACTCAAGGAGGCAGCACCGTGTACAGCGAAGATGCCTCTCCTCATCTCTCAGACGCCTGCCCAGGGAGGCAAGCCTAGGGCCGGAAACAGCTGGTAGAACGCGAGTGAGGACCGCAGTTCTGGTCCCCTGTGACACGTGATCCCGGGAAAGGCATCTAACTCCCCTGGGCCTCAGTTTACTCATCTGCGAGGCGAGGACAGCTCCCTCCCAGAGCTGTCTACTCCTGTTGGGCTCAAGAGGCAACGCGCGGTAGCTGACCCGGGGGTGCCAATAGGTACGAGAGCCCAGGGGCTCGGGTGGCCGCTCGCGACCTCGCCGGAGGGGCAGGCCCGGGGCCGGGTGGCGGCACGGGCGGCCGGCCGGGTGGGTACTCACGGGTCAGGTCGTATTTCCACACGCCGTTTGCCTCCCCGAGAGCCCGGCGGTCCCCTCCGCCGCTTCTACCACTGCCGCCCGCCCCGGGCCGCCGCCCCTTCTTCACCACCTCCCAGCGCCCCCCACTAGCCGCTCTGGCTGCCATGGCTCCGACCCTCCCGCCACTGCCACCTCCCTGGGCTTTCCGGTCTCGCGCGGACGCGCCGCGCTCTGCCACGTCTCCTCGCAGGGCCTCGCGGCGCGGGTCGCCGACCGCAAGGCGGTCTGGGACTTGTAGTCTTGTGTTTTCGTCGGGTTATCCCCAGCGAGGGATCGGGCAGGGGCTCTTCCTAGCAAAAAGCATCCAGGCAAAAATGTTGAGATGAGACGCTATTGCATTTAGAAAATCTTACTTGAGCACCTACTGTGTGAAGGCCACTGCATTGGGTGACTCGGAAATTTAACTGTTTTGGGTTTTCTTTCCTTTCTAGTGGTGTTGGAAAGATGGAATGGGAAGTTCTTCCCTCCGGGGAGAGTGTGAAAATTAAACGCTTTCGTCCTTCTAGGAAAGTGTGATCTTCTTTGTTGCTAGTGGTTAAACTTCGAGTTATTGGGCTATAAAAATATATTGTGGAAGAACAAGGAAGAGGACGGAACTTGAGGGAAGGTGCAGTGTGGAGGGCAGGAAATAGAGAGTGGAGACCACTTCTGATAGTGGGAGAAAGTCTGGGGTTCTGGGACAGCCAGGGCTGTTTCCCCTTCCAGGTAATGGGAAAGAATGGTTCTGATTTCCAGGGCAAGAGGCAGTCCCAAGTGCCAGATGTGGCAGGGAGGAATCAAGAGCCCCAGACCTAAGGAACTGCTCCAACAGGTTAGTGCTGACATTCACTATCCCTGGAGGGCCTTCCACCATGCTTCTAGTACCCTGTGAAACCTCAACATTTAAAGCATTCCAGCAGAGGAGGATGAGGGAAGGAGAAATGAAAGTAGTTTATTACAATTAAGGAAATGTGTTATTTCATGTATGCTCCTACATCTGAGGATGAGATTCCTATCTGCTACACTGAGGTGCAGGAAACACAAGTCCCTATAGTTAGAGTGAATAGAGTCCAAGTTCCTACAGATGAACAGCTTGAGGAGAGAGGAGTTCCTTAGGAAGGAGATTAGAGAAAGCTTCCTGAAAGAGATGGCATTTGAGATGGGGAATGGGAGAATTTTTTCTGGTTGGGGATCGGGATAGGTGAAGAGAATGGGCCAGTTCCACAGATTTATTGCTTTAAGTGAAGGCCTAGAGGTAGGACACGACAAAGCAAAGCTGGGAAACTGGAAGTAGTTGAGTATGGTGATTTTTTTTTTTTTTTTTTAATTTGACAGAGAGAAACACAGCCAGAGAGGGAACACAAGCAAGGGGAGTGAGAGAGGGAGAAGCAGGCTTCCCGCCGAGCAGGGAGCCCGATGTGGGACTCGATCCCGGGTCTCCGGGATCATGACCTGAGCCAAAGGCAGTCGCTTAACCAACTGAGCCACCCAGGCGCTCCGAGTATGGTGATTTTTAATGGGATTTGGGACGTGAAGACAGTGGGAAAGGGTGTGGTCTGTGCTCTGCTGAATTTAGACTGGGAGACCAGTGAGAAAGTGGCATGAGCCACCGTTTTGGAAAGGTAAATGGGGATAATGTGAAGGATGGGGTAGGGGTGGGGGGGTGCATGGAAGGCAGGAGAAGGGAGGTAACCAGTTCTTGCTGCCTCCTGCCTGGCCTCCAGCCCCTTCTGGTCTGACTCTGGCTGACTTTGCCTCAGGTCGCTCTGAGACAGAGCACTTTTGCTAAGGGACGTAAATGAACTGATCATGATTCAATTCATTTTTCAGATCATTGGTTTAGCTCTACTCAGAGTCTAACAACAATATACCCTTTGCTCAACCCTTCTGTGTCACATGTATTGTCACAGAGGAGATGCTGTTTTCTGAAGAGAAACAATGAGATTTCCACAGAGGCAAAGAAGGGGTCTGCTCCACGGGGGAGAGATACAGAAGGGTGGGAGGGCCTTTCTTTGCTGTCTTTCCTTGGAATGGTCTGGCAGGTAATTGGTTGCACCTTGGTATCTAGGGGTTAGGAGTCACTCATTATTTTTCCGGTAGCATTTCCTAAGTACCTTCTCTACCTAGGCACCCAGCACTGTGCTGGGTGGATCTGGAGGATTCGTCTCACTTGCTTGGGAGCAACTCGAAGCCCGTGTGAAAGACAGATGTGTAAGCAGAAAATCACAGTTCGTCACCTTCAGTGCTCCACGACAAAGACACACTTGTGTGAGGGCACTGGGAAGAGGCGGACGAGGCAGCCTGGCTTTATGTCCCTGAACTCTGGGTGTTCTAAGAGCAGCCTCGACACTACCAGGGACGTACCCATCCACATGGGGTTTGAGAGAAGAATCAAAAGATGTGGGGTCAGGGCGCCTGGGTGGCTCAGTTGGTTAAGTGACTGCTTTCGGCTCAGGTCACGATCCTGGAGTCCTGGGAATCGAGCTCCACATCGGGCTGCCTGCTCCGCGGGAAGCCTGCTTCTCCCTCTCTCACTCCCCCTGCTTGTGTTCCCTCTCTAGCTGTGTTTCTCTCTGTCAAATAAATAAAATCTTTAAAAAAAAAGATGTGGGGTCAAGGAGGGCAGGTGGGTGTCTAGTGTGGGAGAAAGATGCGTGAGCCTGCTGAAGCACAGCGTGACCTACTGCGTTGGCTTTCTATTGCTGTTGTAACAAACCACCATAAACTTAGTGGATTAAAGCAACACAAGTTTATTATCTCACAGTTCTAGAAGGCGAGAGTCTATCAGTGTCTCACTGTGCTGCAGTGCCATCTCTGCAGGGTCCTTTCTGGGGGCTCCGCGGGAGTATCTGTTTTCTTACCTTTCCTAGCTTCTAGAAAATGCCTGTATTTCTTTGCTCAGGCCCCTTCCACCTTAGAGGCCAGTGACAGCACACCGAGTCCTTCTACATGGCACCACTCTGACCTCCTTTTCTGCTCGCTTCTTTATGGACCCTGTGATTTCATTGGGCATCTGGATAACGCACCATCCTCTCCTTATTTTAAGGTCAACTGATTAGCGATTTAATTCCACTTGGAATCTTGATTTCCCTTTGCTAGGTAACCTAACATATTCCTAGCTCAGGGAATTAAGATATGGATACCTCTGGGGGGAGGCATTATTCTGCCTACCACAGCCACTTAGACAGCAGCGTGAGGTCTTGGCCTGAAGATGGACTTTGGGTAATTTAGAACAACTACTTTGTCCTCTTTTAGTATCTACATGGAATAATGGAGGGAAAGCCCTTGAAAATTAGGCAAGGCAAGGGAAGGGCGCCTGGGAGCCTCGGTCAGTGAAATGTCTGACTCTTGGTTTTGGCTCAGGTTACGAGCTTAGGGTCCTGGGATGGAGCCCCGTATCAGGTCCGGCACTCAGGGAGCAGTCTTCTTGGGATTCTCTGCTCCTCCTCTCTCTCTTTCCTCAATAAATGAATAAATCTTTAAAAAAAATTAGGCAAGGGAATTAAAAATCATAAAAATCAATAAAAGCAAGCAAGGAGTTATTAGGGGGAGAAAAACAGAATAGGGCCAGAAGGATCGGTGTTGGGGTGGGAGTCAAAAGGAGGAAGTGAAGTGAATGCAGGATTATCAGATGTGAATCACTTCTTTAAGACTTCTATCTGGAGTCATTAGAGAAATGGTGGTGGTCTGGAGGAAGCACATGGTGCAGGGGCACGGAAGAAACACGGCCCCAATTAGATCATATTCAGGATGGTGAGGAAACACCTACCAGGACTACCAGCCCACTGCTAGAGTACATTCTGGAGGTCCTACCTCTGTGGTCTCTGGGGATGAGTGCTGAATCATGAGTCAGGAGGTCTGAATTCTAACCCAGATTTTTACCATCTTGAGCAAGTCATGTCACACGCAGGCCTTGGTCCCTTCATCAGTAAGTGAGGGGGCTGATTGAGAGGATGGCTTTGTTTAAGGGGGCTGGTTTGCACATTCATTACAGGGCCCTCTGTCCCTTTCGGGCTTCCAGGACATTCTTGACTATGGCCCTCTGCTGGGGCGTGCACCAGGAAGGTAGGGCTGTGTGGATGATGTGAAAGGCTTGCTGACTCCTGCTTCCCATCAGGCCTTGCTGTCCTTCTGGGCTTCAGCACTCAGAACTGCTTGCTCTTTGTAACCCACTCCACTCTGTCCTTGTCCCCAGCTGGATCGCTTTTGGGAGGGATGTGAGCTTTGACAACGCGTGGGGGACTTCATGTGGCCTGACTGGCTGGAAGGAGCTTGAAACAAAGCACCTCTTGGCCAGGCCACCCTATTCCTCCCCCGCCACCCCCAGCCACCTGACCGGGCTGCCCACTGTCACAGCCATGGCCCCACACTTTGTTCCTCCACAGGGATTGGGGGTCGCAGCCTCCACGTCTTCCTTCCCTTAGAGCCTCAGGACCAGAGTTGAGAGATGTGGACAAGGTCAGAGCTGGGCTCTGAGGCCAAGCACCCACGGCAGTTTCTAGGCCTGATGGAGGGTGGCAGCAGGGCTGTGCTCCAGCCACCTCCAGAGAGGGGAGTGCTCAGGAAGAGAGAAGCACTGAGACCCGGGCTGGGCTGTGGCCCTGGGGAGGGAGACAGGGCTGGACTTTTACCACACAAGTTTATTTAAATAAAAGTGAACACAAATGCAGGTTGGGTGGCCCGAGGGGATGGAGGTCAGGGAGGAGGGCAGATGGGAGGCCGTCAGACATCAGGGAGGGTCCAAGCAGACTCTGTGTGGTATGAACCAAGCTGCAGGAGGAGTGGCTGGGGGGGCCTCAGGGCAGTGCTGGGCTTCAGTGCTGGGGGCCGGGGGCCAAGGGTGGGGGAGCCTGGTGCCTGGAGCTCATTTTCATCCTTCACATGCTCCCCTCCCTCTCCCTGACCACTGGGGCCTAAGGCCACCCCCCTCAGTCCCCTGATTCCTCTCCTGACATCAGCCTTCCCCTCAACTACTGGGAAGTCAAAAGACAAAATAAATAAGAACGGGTTAGTCCTGCTATGGCTCCCAGGAATGGGGAACGGAAGCCAAGCGAGGCACACTGCCCTGGAGCCCTGTGCTCTCAGCCCTGGGAAAAGAACAGGTAAAGTGCAAGGAAAATCCAGTAAGTAAAAATATACCAATGACTTTGTCAAATATACAGCTGCTGGCTGTCAGGGGAGCAGGCGGCTGGCTGGGGCACAGGGGGCGGGGGCACCAGCGGTGCCCCCCCAGGGAAGTGTTGGCTGACACAGCGTAGAGACAACGGAAATAAATAGGGAAACGGAGGAGTGGACAGAGACCTCGCCCGCTGGGCCGGTGACGGTGGGACGAGGCCTCTGCCTGCTCACCTGCCCCTTCCCCGCGAGCCCCCGCTCCTTGCCTGACTCCCCAGTGCTGCGGCACTGACACAAAGCACCCGGGCTGACAGGCTGTATGGAAAGGATTATAATGTGGGGTGGGAGCAGGGGGGCGGGCACGGGAAGCCGCACAGTCAGCCAGGGCTGGAGCTGCCCTCAGTACTCGTCCTGGTCTTCCTGTTGGTGTTCCTCAATCTCATCGTCCTCAGGGGGTGCAAATCCTTCCTGGAGGGCAGGAAAAGAGAGGGAAGTGGTGAGCCAGGCAGGCCAGGCAGAGGGGAGACAGCTGCCTGGGGCTCGGGAGCAAGGGCTGAGTTCTAGTCCCACTTCCCCCACTAATTGCTGTGTGGCCTTGGGCTCCAGACCTTAGCTGGCTCTCCTCACTGCCTTCCCTCAGGCCCCTTGGGTGCCACCCCTTGTGGTCATCGGGAGGCAGGATGGGGCTGGGCCCAGTGGGCCTGGGACGGGCGCAGGTGTAGGCGGAGCTCACCTCAGTGGCATAGAGAATGCCAATAATGCCCGAGATGACAGGGCTGTTCTCACTTTCATGCTCCTGGCAGATGAGCTCGATGTCTCGAAGTTTGCTGAAGTAGAAGTCACGTTCCTTCTCCAGCCCATCCACGGTCAACTTCAAATCCAATAGCTGCTCGGGGACAAGGTGGTGTTCAGGCCAGAGATCCCTGCCTCAGACTCCCCTTCCCGTCCCGACATCCCAGGGTCCTGGCTTTTGTTGAGGGCACACTCAGCAACCCTCGCCCACCCTACTCACCTGCTGGTTGAGTTCAAGAATCTGGGCATCGGTCTCATGGCCGCCATTCCGGGCCGATGGGGGATTCTTCCGGAGGATGCAGGGTGGGGCCACATTGCTCAGCCGACCAGAGGTCTGCATATTTTTGGGGCCTGTGGGGGACGTCCTCTGTGGAACTGCCCGGGGAGAGAAGTCAGATGGGGCCACGTGAGCCCATAGCTCATGTGGCACGAGATGGCCTGGTGTGACGGCTGCGGGGGCAGGCCCATGCGAAAGGCAGGCACTCTTGCCCTCCCCTCTTCTCCCACTCAGAAGGGCCATCTAAATCTAGGCCTCAAGCCATGGCCACATGGACACGACAGCAGCTGGGCAGCTCTTTGGCAAGCCTGGGAGAGCAGGGACTTCAGGGAAGTAAAGAAGGTATGAGGTGTGAGGAAGGAGGAGAGCTGGCCTGAGGGAGAAGTGAGGGGAACTGTGGAGGCGAATTTGGGAAGTGGGGCTGGAGGGTTGGGCCTCTTGTTCTGTCAGCCAGAGTCTGAGGAAGAGCAGCTGGGGCAGGGTCTCAAATCTGGCACTTAGTGGGTTTTCCTACCTGAAGCCCCACCCTCCCTGTGGGTGACCTCGGAGTCTCAGGGCCCCTGGCCCTCCCAGTTTCCCTGCCTCAGGATGGGCTGTGTGCTCCCCATTGGGCCTGACTCAGGGCTCCCGGCTCCTCCCCCGCAGGCCGGGCATGCTGTGGCCACTTGAATTCTAGCTATGGCCGCTCGCTCCCTAGTCAGAGCCGGCTGCTTATACCGCAAAGCAAGCAGGTGAGTGGGGGCAGGCCCAGGCGAGGCAGCAGCGCAAACGGAGGAATGGCTCTGCTATGACGGGTTCAGATGCTGGGGCTGCTCCTCTCTCTTCCTCTCCCCAACCCTCTCGTCCCAAAAAGGCCCTATTGCTTCTCTCCCTTCTCCTCTAGAACTCAGACAAAGCCTCCCTTCAAAAGACTCCTCTTTTGAGGACTTCGGGCCATGGACCTTTGGAGTCAGGGAAGGTGTGATCCCAGTGGGGGAAGTTAGGCAAACTCCTGCCCCTGGGCGTCCAGTGGGCAGGGGGCAAGAAAGGTGTGTACTGCTGGCACCAGGTCCTTGGCCTGGACGGACCCGACAGACGAGCCACGCCACATGCCCCCCATCACCTCGAGGCCAATGGCTTAGCTCATGCTACTAGAGCAAGTGCCCTGGGTCTCCCACCACCACTGCCCCCGTGGTCGGTGCCGGTGGCTCTCCGTCTGTGGCAATCTTTGTGGCCCTGTCCTCCCTACTGTGGCTCCCTCTGGTCTAGATGGGCAGCAGGCGGCGTCATCTGAACTCCGTGATAACAGTCTCCTCGAGGCTGGCAGGGCCGGGCCGGTGGATGGCCCAGGGGGCGCTCCTGGCTGTGGAGCCCTGCCGGCCCGGCCCCCCACACTCCCTCCCCCAGCTCGGGCACGTTACCTGCTGTGCCAATGAGTTTCTTGGATTTGTTGAAGATCTGATCACCTGGGTTAGGAGGTGGCGCTACGTCCTGGCCCTGCCGCGCCAGCAGAGGGTTGTAATCCTTTCCATCATAGTTTGCGTCAAAGAATTTCTTAAACCACTGAATAAACTCAAAATTATCTTGGAATTTTCCTTTCACTAATTTCTCTACGGGAATTATCTGAAATAGACCACACAAGCAGAGAACTTTAGCCACCTGCTGCGGTAGGGCTGCCTTCCTGTGTGAGAGGGCCACAGCTCTCAGGAAAGCCCGCCCCTGGGCTGCAGCGTCCTCCTTCTCCACAGGGGGGCACCCTCCCGCGGCACCGGAGCAGGCGGGTCCTGCGGCCCCGCGGGATCCACAGACAGCCCTCTCCTCCAGGCACAGGGGGCACCGTGTGAGGAGGTGTCCCTTGGTGCTGCTGGAACCAGGGGCTGCAGGCCACTGAGGCAGTAGAGTAAGCTCAGAGACTTTTTTTAAGGCCCTACAGAGAAGGAACTTTATAGAAGTGGTTAGACTGAGCCTCAGTTGCTGAGACGGATAGGGTCCAGAGAGAAGGAAGGGGCACGAATGTCATCAGGATGGGATGTCAAGTGTGGGGTTTTCCACCATGTCTTGAGCTGAGGGAACATTCCCTCTGGACAGCACGGGGGTGGAGAGAGGCATGAGAGCTGGAATGACCCCAGCAGCCCCCGCCGCCCCGGCTGGCGGGCCATCTTCTTCCCCAGGGTCACACAGCTCCTCAGGGCCCCCCGGAGCGCAGGCACCTACTTTGTCAACACCCATCTTCTTGAAAGCTGCTTGCAGCACCTTGAAGTTGTGGATGTATTCATGCTCTAGTTTGGCCTGGAACTTCACCTTCCTCAAGTGCACACAGCCGGGGAAGAGCATGTCCATGAACTGGCAGTAGGCTGCCCCTATGGAGATGCACAGCTGCCTGAGGGCGTCCGGCCGCTCCCCTGCCTGGGCTTCTCGCTTCCCCTTCTCTAGGCTCTCTGCTGGCCCTCTGCCCCACACTACCCAGTGTTCTCTCTCCTTGTCCTGGCCAGAATCCCCCAGCCTTCCAGGAATAAGAGCAATGACTCTGGACTGACACAGTCACGTACTAGCATTGCAGCAAACGTTGCACATACAGAACTCCATCCTGCCAGCAGCCCTAATTTGATAGGGCATGTGATCTCCATTTTATGGATGGGAAAACTGAGACCCAGTGATTTGCCCAGGCTTGCACTGCAAGAAGAGCCAAAATTTGGGCCCCAAGTAGCTAGTCTGGACCTCCTGCTATTACCCTCCGGCTTTGCTGCCTGTCCTAGCTCTTGATACCCCACTGGCCCGCCCATCCCGCAGCTCTTCCCTGAGCCTCTCCTGCTCTTTGCTTTTGACATCCCATGAGACCCTCATTTCCTTCACCTCCAAACACTCTGCCTAGTTCAGGGATCTGCAGCTCTCCTCAATCCTGATTACAAGCTATATGGTCTGCCATGGCCCTTTTGCCTCCCACCTTCCCTTGCCTTCCCACTCCCAGGCTCCTACCTGAACAGAGCTGTTCTATCTTGGTATAATTGAGGTGCAGGGAGTCATTGACCCATGCAAGCATATCATGGCGACTCAGATTTTCACTGGTCACGGATGTGGAGTACACATTGACGGCCATACCCCAGCTGCGAAGAAAGAAGACAGGCAGGGTCAGCACCCGGGGTCCTCGTGCTGTTCTTTAACTGTAAGGAGAGAAAGAGCCAGATAATCCCCGGGGAAGTAACAACATCTTCCTCTAGACCAGCCTTGCAGTATTCCTGGAAAACTCTTCAGGCATTTCACTCTTCAGCCTTTTCCCGAGTGTCTACTATGTGCCAGACATGTGCTAAGGAACCGGTGAGGCGGGAAGAAGTGCTCTCTGCCTTCAGGGAGTTTACAGATAGGCACATCCTTCCAGAAGGGAGTGACAGGGCAGAAAAAGCAGCACGTACAAAGTTTAGAGGTGGCCCAAAGGTAGGAGTGATCTCTTCTGCTTGACAAGGTCAGTGGAGGCTTCAGGGCAGAGATGCTGGAGTCTGAGAGAACTAGGAATTTTCCAAACATAGGAGGGATGGGCTAGCAGGCCCAAGGACCAGCAAGAACAAAGGCATGGCTTATACTGGGACTCTGAGCTATTCAGCAGGCCTGGGAAGCAGGTTTTTGTGTTGGGGTGTGGTACAGTGAGGTTGGCAGGGACAGACTGCAAAGGACTTTGTTTTCCACGCGGAGTCTGGACTTTCTGTTCAGACAACCGGAAGCCATTAGAAGATTTTAAGCAGGCAGTAACCTGACCAGATTTCTGTTTTAGAAAGCTGACTAACCTTTGCCTCTCCTTTAACTTCAAACCCCATATTACTGTGGCAGGTGGCCTGCTGGCTGACCCACAGGCACCTACCTTGTGCTTATCTAGAACCTCTCAATACATGCTTCTGCTCTTGTATTCATTATCCCAGTGAACATCACCACCAGTCACTCAGTCATGCACATCAGAAACTGGAGGGTTATCCTCCATAGCCCTACTTCCCCTCATCCTCATATCCCTCATTCATCAAGTCCTGCTGCTCTGCGGTCTTGGTGTGCCCTGCTCTTGCCACCCCTCCTGCTGCCTTGGGGTTAAGCATGTGCTCTCTCTGGCCAAGACCGGCAGTAGCCTCCTAAAGGCCACCCAGCCTCCAGCCTCTCTCGCAGCACGACC